>VZTL01051372.1:298-22635 GCA_013400535.1 Scopus umbretta | reverse complement strand
GAGACACTTTTGGCCAAAGCATTAAACAATAACTGGGGAGACCATAATGGCCACTGTTATGCTAAAATGACAGAACAAGAGCACGTGAGATGGCTGATTATGGTGTTGTGTTATCTTAATCCCTCTCAGATTGGTTATGTACCCAGTTAAAAAACTCTGAGCTCATACACATCAACAGCTCAAACGGCAAAGGCCAGTCTTAATGCAGTAAGAAAGCTGACTGGGAAAAGCCACTGTTAATTTGCTACCTTCAGTGACAGGAATCTGCTGGTTCCCACCAGACAGGCCCCAGCAGCTCAGCCTACCGAAAAAGTAGGTGAGCAAAATAACCATCACATTGAAAGCTGAGGAGATACACAGCCAGAAATGAAGCAGATGGATGCTCAGAAAGCTCCACAAATACAAGACTCAAAATACAACAGCTATCTTCTTCCTGTCATGCCTTGTCTGACAATGCCCTTCAAGGGAAAATTTGATGGAACATAAAAAGAGAAACACTAGAAGGCTTAAGTGTAAATTTCCTCTCCTTTTTCTTACTTATATTTACTTAATTATAGGCTGTAGTTAGCAAAATAGTGCCGTTACAAGGCACAGGTAAGTGCAAAACTGCAGGTTAAGATCACACCTTAGAGGGCTAATAGTTCTGCCAAAGGCAGTGGGAGTAAGATTATCCAGGCTCAGGAAAAGCAGAGGGACCTGGCTTGCTGGTTTACAGTAAGAAGGCTTCAGTACATGACATTTTTCCGCATTTTTAGTCAGCACACTACTTCTGCTTCCATATTCAAGTTCCACTTAAATAACTCACTGAAGGTCTTAGAAGTCTAGTCCTATGCCTTAGATCTCAAAGTTAGTAAAAGTGGTTGTCCACATAGGCAGGGTGCTAAAGCATTTATCTATTGCTGTAGCTCCAAGTATTCCTAAGATTAATAAAGGCTATTTAAACACATATTGTTCAACGCATTTACTCCCCAGACAGGGTATAGATGTTCAGTACTGGGACGATATATCTGCCTAGGACTACCCTGCTGCAGAGGCTCTTTTATGATGCAAGGTGAAGAGCAACAAGTAAACGTGACTGACTGACCAGGCCAGAGACCCATTTCATTTTTTTGTACCGAAGACCATATTGGTACCTTTATAACACTGCTTACCATTGTAAATGCACAGTTATTTGGGATTGTTTCTAGTGTTTGTCTGCTCTCTGTGAGTGAGCAAGAGCTAACATAACATCTTGTTTGTTTGCAAATTACAGTGAGTTTATTCTTATTTCATACACAGATATTTTCCAGAGTTTAACTTAGGCCTCAGTCTGTGCGAACAGAGTAGGAATGAGAGGAGCAGGTGTCATCTCTCTCTGCCTATTTTTTTTGTTGTTGTTGTTAAGAATATACCTTTGTCATCAATGATTTTCAGTGGGGAGAAAAAATAATTTAATTTGGCACCAAGTTCAGTAGTTGAATTGTGATGGGTGGAATTCTGATTATCTTAATATCAAACTAGGATTACAAATAACATTTTATATTTTTATCTAAAGTGGAAGAAAAGATTATATCATTCCTTTAGCAATAACTTGGAGATTATGTTTTTTAAATTTCAAATATCAGTTTGAATCTCCAGAATTAACGGGAACATGTCTGAAAGAACCCTTAAATTAGATTACATAATTTATTTTTGGATAATTCAAAGATTATTTTTCTATTTGATATTGACCAATAAAGAAAGAGTTAAATATAACTTTGGAAGGTATTTTAGTCATAACAGTAATCTTTTTATTTGTCAGTGGGTCAATAGTTCAGTAAAAGAAGGAACTATAACTTGAATAGACACTAATTAAAAGAATCAATTCTTATCCTACTACATATGTCCAGTCATATTAACACATTTCTAGATTTCTTACTCAGTGGACTAGTCAAGATTAAAGGATTTGCTAATATGGATGAACTGAGTATGCTTCCAAACTGACTGAGCAGATTTGTGAACAAATTAGTTCATTTAAAATTGACAGTGAAAGATTGATTTTGCACAGAATGAGTTACCTAAGGTATTCATCATTTCCTCTGCTTCCATGCACAAGACAGAGATCTGCTTCTTTTTCTTTCTGATTGTAATAGGACTGCTTACTGAGCACCTTTATTTTACAGCCGTGATTGCAGCCTGTCATTCTTTTAATTTAGACATATTTTAGCCTCCACAGACCTTCAGAAATAACTTCCTTAAAAGCCTCAGTCTAATGACTCATTACATGAGTTGCTCAATTCAACCACAGTACTTTAAATTATAATGCAAGGGGAAAAATTGCTAATTACACAGAAAAAGATCCAATTACTCCTGAGACCATTTGATTCATTATTCAGATTGTTTTGGGGAGTGGGGGAGGGAGAAAGGGTGTCTCTAAACATGGGGTTATGTATCAATGTATTGTGAATGGCACTTAGATGTCAGATTTGCCATGAGTTACCATCACTCAGCAGTATCCAACATCTCTGTATTTTCCCCTACCAATCAAAATAGAGTTTCCCAGACGGTGATTCATGCATACGTGTCAATGTGCAGTTCTTCATTTTTAGCCATTAAATGACGTTAGAAGAAAGCTATAACCAATCCTTTCCTAATGCTACTACATGGTAAGTCATTCACTCAGTTGCCAGGGGGACATATGTGACCACAAATGCAAAGAAAAGTGATCCACAAGTCACAAATCCAAAGAGAGGAGAATTTCTCCAGTGATTAAGCATGTGTTATGCTTGATTTTCTGCTAGCCCTGAACCAGGGAACATCCTGATATTTTGCTTGTGACTTGCCCATGCTCAGATCCCTCCCATGGTTCAGCATGATGTTTATAGTTGAATGGGACCTGAAATCAAAGGAAATGATTCTCCAAATCCAAAATTGCTGAGATTTATCTTGTTTCAGCTACCACCTTAAAACCCTTTGGACTCTTCAGAGGCAGATCACATCCAATCTAAATTTGGCTTTTGTTTATGGGGCATTCAGGATTCCCTTAACAGGACCACAATCTCAAACCTGGCTCATGTTTAAGGGCAAAAGGGAATCTGAAACCAGTTAACTATATTTTGTTTCCAGTCTGATGGTTCTATTTATTAGATAATAAAAAATTTTACATGTATATGTGCTTTTAGCTTACTTTGGCCAGATGTCAAATGAGATCAAATTTTGGTCCAAAGAAGAACATTTTGATGTCATTGTGTGAGTGTTTTTACACCAAAATTAAATAGACAAATGCAGGTGATTGTAATGTAGAAAAGTTGATAAAATCCTACTGGTTTATCCCACTGCGGACTATTGTTTGCAGCTATATTAATGTGAAATGGAATAATTTTAAGAGCTCTCAAAGATAACAGTTCTTTCAGAAACTTACAGTCTGCTCAGTCATGGCTGCATTTTTCTACAGGCTTTGCTAACTGAGTCAGCACTGCAGTTGTTCCCTGAAACACGTGTTCTTCCATAACAATTACTATTTTGCAGTATATCCAGTTTAGTCATCGTTAAACCAATCTCGCCTTTGATGTGCGAGCCATGCATTCCCATTTTTACAGGATGTCACTTTCTACTCCACACTTTCATTTTATGCCTCACTGTAATCAGTTCATTTTTTCTCTTCCATTCATGCTTCTTACTGCCTACTTCATTTCCCTTCCTTTTACCTAAATGCCTCAATATTGCTATTTCTGATTGTATTACAGCCTGCCTTCCATTTTCTTAAATTTTGCGGAACTTATGACAAGCATGTTATGTTACTTATGATGAATTATGCAAGAGCAATAAAATGCAAAATATGTAAATGGCACATGATTGTTATATCTCTATTAAAGTGAAGCAGTAACAGAATTTGTAATGTATATTAACAGGTTGTTCATATTTTTAATGTAGCAGAGGATAAGAGCAAAAAATTCACTGGGCTTTGCTCTGCAGTTGGATGTGAGAGCAAGACTTACTGAAGACACTCTCCCCACCTTCAGTGATTTGTCTTTCACAGTTCAATTCTGCCATTTCACAAGCTTGCTGGCTCTAGGGTTATGTGCCCTGGCAAATTGTTGTCTGTCACCTGTTAATGTATTTCCTCACTTATCTGATTGACAAATTCCCTGCCTTGATCATTGATTTGTGCGGATACAGATGAATGTCTGATGAATTCAATCAGAGACCTTCAACACTTTTGGATAGTTTATCCTGTAGGGGTTTATCTTTAGTCCATTTTGAGAGGTAATCCATAGCTGTTACCAAATATTTATATGTGTCAGGGTCAGCAGTGAGAAAACAAATGTCACCATTAATTCATGCTATCTGTATAGTTCCTATCCTGATGACCCCTCCATGGTGCTCTGCTGGATCACATTGTCTACATGGTACCTGCTACCAGCCAAATGTGAGAGAGCTAACAGGCAAGTTGTCCAGGAAGGTCTGCCATTTAGTGAATTTAGCAGCACGGATGACAATATCCACAAGCTGTGTGGTAGTCCGCAGTCATAACAATTTAAGCAGATGCTGAGCGGAGGAAGCCCATCCTCATATTCACCCCTGCAAGAAAAGCCATGACTTTAGATCAGCCCAGGGGTCTTTATGCTGCACCTGAGTGGAGCACAGGCAGCGACGTTCATGAGCACAAACACTTCTGTGACAGTCTGTTATGGAGGCGGTTCCCTCCTTGCCTGCCTGACAGACAGCTCAGGCTGAGCAGAGCTCACATTCCTTGGGTTTCGGCCCTAAAATGAAGATCAGTGCTCTGAGAGCAGAGCCACAGGATGGGAGAGGATGGGAGAAAGGGGAGAACTGCTCAGCAATCCCGTGAGTGTCTTGCGTACTATGTTTGTTTCCAAAATATACCTACTTCCTATATTAAGAAAGGGAGCCAAATTTATAAGCCAGCTTTTCTGCGTCTGCATGAGACTGATTTTTTTATATAATCTTTCACTCAGATCATGGTGAACATCAGTCTGAGGACATAACATGTCAATCTGTGGGACTAGCAACAGCTCAAATCAATTTAAATACTAGTCAATGCCATGCTAAAGTATCACAGACATCAAATATTCCCCCTTCTAACTAATTATGTTGCTCAGGAAGCCTCACTTCATGCACAGCAATGTAAGAACCTGGTGATTTCTGCTAAAATAGCAATCCTTTTGGCATGCCACTTACTTTTAATTATTTTGCATAGGGAGTGACTCCTGGATTCCCTTGGGACCCTCAAAGCCCTTATTTTTCTGGGCAAGCTCTGTCTATCATTGCTCTAGCCTGGGTCAGCTCTGCCTCCCCACTGAAACAGCTGCTTTAGCAGGCCATTAGCCTAAATCTGGGAAGCTTTCATCCAGCCACAGCTAAGTCATATGGTGATGAGCTTGAGTAATTGAGCTACCCCAGTAATACAGCACTGTATATTAGCCAGGATTTGCCTGTCTGTAATTATTTCAATCAAAATCTAAAAACAATGTGACTTCAAGAGAGTGATCATTTTTCTGCCTTCCAGAATGAATCATTTTCTTTTCTTCCCCCTTTTCCCCAGTCAGCAGCATGAAGAACAACTCCTACTCTCCTCAGGAGCAGTTCTGCAGCTTTTACATTAAAAAAACTTCTCACCTGCATGAAAGAGATGCAGCAGGTCCTTACCTAAGCCTACTGATGATAGATTTACTAGATCTGGAAGGGTGCAGAATAGGCTGTTAGAATAAAAAAATCAAGCCAGATTTTCTGATCTGATTAGACAGGAGGAAGAAACCCAGGAACCTTAGCTTATTTGTATTTGTTTTCTGTTTAGGGTGTTATTTATTTTTGATTCTCATGAAGCTGAAGGACTAATAGTGAGAACATTAACTGAAGCCAAGCATAGTGTGAGAGCAGATGCTTTCCAAGCCTTCCCATACAGCCTTGCCAATCCTTCACAGAGCAGCTCTGGGTTACCACACTTCTCTCAGTTTTTGTGCCTCTTTTTAGCAGCCAGAGCTAGTCAGAAGGAATTGAATGATGGCTTAATGATTTAAAGGAATAATCAGAACTGGTAAGACCAAGATTATTGGGCATATTTTCTTCATTAACATAAACAAGAATAAAATTTGTTTATCGTGTGTGTGAGTGGGTTATAAAATGCACACAGTGAGAAGATGAAGGAAGAATAATTTCAGATTTCAATGATTTTTCAGAACTTCAGAATTCTCTCAGCCCTAAAGTGGGACTTTTAGGAAAAAGACAGTCTTTAAGGAGCAGGATTTCAAATGACATGGAGTTTGTAAGCTAAAACCTATGTTTTGAGTTACGCTTTGAGTCACAAACTGGTAGCCAGTGCATTTGCAAAGGGCCCCACAAAGCAAATGCATGCTGAAGTAGCATATCCTGAAATAATCTGCTATAGCTGTACTAACTGCATTCCCGTACTGTAGGGGAACACAGTATGGAAATGCAATCCCATAAATTGGGTCCCACTATTTCAAAAGGATGTTAAGGGACTTGAATGCACCTAGAGGAGGGTGAAGGTCCTGGAAGGAGTGTCCTATGAGGAGCAGCTGAGGACACTGGGTTTGTCTGCTTTGGAGAGAAGGAGGCTGAGGGGTGACCTCATTGCTGTCTACAACTGTACTAGCAGAAGGGTTTAAATGGGTAATCATGTCCCATCCTAGGCATTGGCTTTGTCACTTTGTGGGAAGGAGGCATATACCTTCTGATGGGGGTGAGACCTGTAGATCATCTCTAGATCATTTGACTATCTGAACAAATTTGCAAAACTTGTGTGTGAATTGCAGTTTTTGAAAGTATTCTATGTGAATCCAGTTTAGCTGAGATTCCACGAGATGGCAAAAAAGCCCATCTCTGACACTAGCAAGGCTCAAATATCAAGCCCTCAGTTTGAAGGACATGTTCCTGAACTAAATGGTTGCAAATCTTTTTCATGTGAGCAATACCTGTGCATTTCCCCATGGATTTTTTCTTTTCCTTGTACTCATTTTTAGAAATGCCTGAGCTGTTTCACTTGGAAAAACATAATAAAACAAATGACCCTGAGAACAACAGTACTCCATCAGAATGAACATCCATCTAGCCCAATACTCTGTCTCCAAAGTGGCCAACCATAAATGTCTGAAGAAGAGCATATGAGCAGTGCAGGTCTACTTTTGCCAGTGTCCTGGGGTACTCATAAGCCTCAACAGCTGGGACCAGGCCCCCCTGTGACACCCACCCACACCATCTCCTGCCAAGGGTCCAGCGGACATGTCTCAGCTCAGCCTGGGGCCTTCAGTCCCTGCCTGAGCAATGCTGTAGGTGTGCCCATCTCTGCACCTGTCTCCTGGATGGGCCTGGGACCTGCACTGCAGAGAGCTGCTCTCCTGGATGGACCCCTTAGTCTTAGGTCATAGATTGGCATTCAGAACTGTACGCACAACATAGCATAACTATTGTCTCTTTCTTCTCTTCTCTCCTCTTCTCTCTTCTCTTCACTCTCAATGAGTCAAATAACGAGACCATTATTTGCCTGAAATGGCAGGGTTTTTTCAGCTCCAAAAACACTTTCAAGGACACAGATCAGAAAGGTTACAAGTGGTGTCCTGGTTTCAGTTGTTTACACTTTTCAGCTTCCCATGCTCTGCCAGGTGCACAAGAATCTAGGAGGGAATGCAGGCAGGACAGCTGATCCCAATTAGCCATCAGGGCTATTCCATACCACCTGATGTCAAGCCCAGTATAGAAACTGGGGGAGTTGGCCAGGGGAGGGAGTGATTGCTGCTTGGGGTCAGGCTGGGCATTGGGTGGTGAGCAATTGCATTGTGTATCACTTGTTTTGTATATTCTGTTGTTATTATTGTTATTTTCTCTTTCTCTGCTGTCCTATTAAACTGTCTTTATCTCAACCCCCAGGTTTTAGGGTTTGGTTGTTTTTTTTTCCCCCCTGATTCTCTCCCTCATTCCACTGGGGTAGGGGGAGGGCGAGCAAGCAGCTGTGTGGTGCTTGGTTGCCAGTCAGGGTTAAACCACAACAAGTGGTAACAGAATTTTTTTTTTTCCTGAATCTGTTTCAGAGCCGATGCTCACAAGCATGTGTACACAATGAGCATGTGTAGCCAGGAGCAGGCTGATGCATTCTTCAGTTTAGCTTGAAAAAAAAATCCCTTGCAGTCTGGCAAAGGAAAGTCACAGAGCTACAGAAAGTAGCAGCAGGAATACAGATGAAGCAGTCCCTGTTTCCTGAGGAGGAAGAATTTGAAGATTGAGGATTGGTACCAATCACACACAGAAGAAGAGGAGTATGGTACCATGTAGTATTTTCAAAAGTATGGCACATACTGATGACACACATACTTTTTGCCTGCAAAAAATTGCTGCGCTGTGCTTCTTCACCAGTGATGCGTGAAAAGCACTGTCAAGCCTGCACTGCGCTCATATTGCATGCAGAGAGAGCTGGAAGGTGGCAGCTCCTGCTAGTGCAGCAAGCCTAGAACTTTTCCAAGCACAGGCTCTGTTGCACAAGCAAGAACACTTGGGAAAATGGAGCCAAGGGAATAGCAGAGCTTGCTCCCACTACAAACTTGCAATGGGAAAGAGAGCCAGAGAGAGCCAGGGCTCGAGTGGCACCTTGGAAGTGTAAGAGGAGCAGGAAGAACCTAGCCAAAATGGCCCAGGGAAGCCCTGACAAGTGACCTTGCTCAGTGCTGCAGAGGAAGACAAAAAAAACCCCAGGGACTAGTGACAGTCTGCCCTGGGGGAAAAAAAGCCTTCCTCTCCCCAGATGCAGGGCACAAGTGGTACCCTTGTGCAGCATGAGCAGTAAGCAAAACCTAGCCAAAATGGACCAGAGTAGTCCTGACAAGGGGCTGTGCTCAATGTTATAAACGAAAAGAAGCAACCACTGGAGGCCACCCTGGGGGCCTATCCTGGGGACAAAGAAAGCGTTCTCCCCCTGTATGTGGGGCACAAGGCTCACCTTTGTGGAGATGAACATGAGCAGCAGGCACATAGCCAAAATGGCCCAAAGGAGCCATGGCAAGGGGCAGTGCTAAATGCTGCAGAGGAAGAGAGAAAAACCCCAGGGATTGTCGCCAGCCTGCCCTAGGGGAAAAAAATGCCTTCCTCCCACTGGCTACAGGGCATGAGAGGCCATCTTCATGGTGTGTGAGCAGCAGGTAGTAATCTAGCCAAAACAGACCAGAGGAGGCCTGACAAGGTACCATGCTCAATGCTGCAAAGGAAAGAAAAAAACCCTGGGGACCAGTGCCAATCTGACCCAGGGGAAAATTCCTTCCTGTCCCTAGAGCTGGTGATCAGATATTCCCTGAGCATGTGAGCAAGACCTGCCTCCTTGTCCCACAGGCTGGTCACACCTCCCAGGAGATGCTAGCACTGCCCATCCCCTTTCCTCCCTCAACCTGGAGCCAACTCAGGGGCTTCCAAGAGCGGCCAAATGCCTGCGGCCTAATCCACCTTGGGGGCAAGAATCCTTCCCATACCTGACAGGACACCAGTGGGTGTTCCAAAGCACTAGGACCCCTGGCAACATCTGTGCATCCCATTCCTTACAGCTGCTGCCACTGGCTCCACTGGGGATGATGACAGCGAGCTGTACAGTGTTCCTCAAGAAAGCATTTCCTTGGTCTTGCCACTGATATCCACTGAAAAGGCCCTGTAGCCTCGGGGACCTCCAGCTGTTGGTGGTTCTTCTCATGTCCAGCAGCTTCATCCAGCCTTCAGTCTTCTTCCCTCGGCCTCCTCCAAGTAATTCTGCCAGCTCCTCAAAGGACTTCCTCTCAGATGTCTTCTGACTGCCCCCAGGCCAGCTCTGTCCCAATGGCAAAGCCGGCCAGGCTGGCAGTGGGACACAGGAGGATGCACCCTTTATCCTGCCCTGGGGCATTGTGACTGCTGTGTTGCTGGGTGGTGGCACTGTGATATGGGGGTGACGGTGCCCACCACCGACCCACCTGTGGCCCCTCTGCCCAGCATCTTTTGGAGGAAGGCCTTTGGGATGCTGGCCCCAAAGCAGTCCCTGTGCCCAGGAGGCCCAAGGGGTTGTCCCTACCCTTGGTGGCCATGCACTGGGCACAGCTGCTGGGCATCCCTGTAAATTCATCTGTACATTCAGACTGTGTATATAAGGGCATCTATACTACAGGCATTCATTTGGTTGTGGGGGTACCAGAGGTGAAAGGGTTTGCTTCCCTCTGCATGAACTCTGCAGAGATGTAGAGAGCATGCAGGATTTCCTCACCATTTTTTACCAAAGCACCAAGTGACATTTGCTACTACACTGTTGATAGTGAGGTCTTCCTCTTGGAAAGAAATACTGAATTGATTTGTATTCTTGCCCATCTTTTTCCTTGCACTTCAATAGCTCTTCTCCTTTGGCTTTCATCCTTGATATCTTTCTTGAAAGCAATGGTAGCCCTCTCAGCCTTTGTCTTGCCCCTTCTAGTCATCTTCTTCTATAGTCCTTCCATGCCCCTAATCAACTTAGTCTTTGCCTTCATCCTAGACGGAATTTATCTTTTTTGAGCCTGAGGAATGAGAAATGTCCAGAGTGGTACAAGTGAGTTCTCACCAGGGCTTTGCAAAATGCTTGCCTTTCCTATGGAAATATCTTGCATGACAACACAAGAATGCATTTACCTCTATTATATTCATGGCTCATAGTCACGCTGTGGTCTACTCATGCCTCCAGTAACATTTGCCTACTCCAGTGTTTCCAAACTGTAGCAGAAACTCATGGCACTCCACCGGACATTGTGTCACCTATTTCTACAGTGCAGTTCTTCATGCATGGTTTATTGATGTAGGGGCTATCTCTTCTGTCAAAGCTTCAGCTGGTATGGAGCATGGGGGCCACAGAAATATACCATGAGATACAGGTTTTTCTGGTTCATGGATGCCATGAAATCCAGTATATGATGTGGACAACGAACATATCTTTTGGAGAAGGCAGGAAGCCTACATATCTTGAACAGTGGTTTTCTGCAATCTAAATTCAAAATACCTGACCATGAATTTCACTGTTTCATATATTTGATGACATCAAAGCATGAAGGGTGGAGCCTGAGAGATGCGTTAATGAGGCTTTCGCTCATCAGTAGCCTGCTGGAGTCGAGCTCCACACAGACATGACAGCATATCCAGCCCTTAAGTCTCATGATGTCCCAGGGATTTCATGTTCATCATGAAACAGTGATGCATTAGAGGTATGATCTGGGGGGGGGGGGGGGGGGGTTTNNNGGGTGTGGGGGGGGGGGGGCTGGATGTTCTCTGGAATAAAGGCAAGTGATAAGAGCTGCTGAAATATGTGAGAACAGTGAGTCAACACCATGAGTCCAGGGAGAGGGACTTGTGCTTAGAAAGCCCTAAGAAACTATTTGTCTAGCTAGAAAATTAATCTATTCACTTAAAACACAGTTCTTGGGCTCACCATTTCACCACAACAACAGGAATGGAATTTTAAACTATACAGATGTGCTTGATTAAGTCTGTCTTATGCTTGAATAGATACAGAAACCTCACTTTGAAATCTGAAAATGTATTGGAGTGACACATAACACTTCTGGGCAATCCAGCCTTTCTGAGAAAGCTGCTGCTCTGTTCCAAGAACAGTTGCTAAAACCTCACTTTCAGGTCCAACATCCAACCCAGCAGAAGTCTGCTCTGCTTACCAGGCGCTTACAACATTTTTTCTAATAATAAATAGGCAGATATTTGCTTTGCTGCTACTTCCAAATACTTCTGGGAAATTCATCTGTTACTTTCAAAACATACAAACTGCTTTTGTAGGAAAAATGAGCAAGGACATTTCAGGTATAAATACTGTCCTATTTTCTGTCATCTGGAAAAAAATACTAAGCCACAAAGACATATAGCCAGTTATGTGACATCATAGGGTAGTAATTCATCTTTACAAGATTGCTTATTAAAGAAAAAATACCTTTCCATCCTATGGAAGTTTGTGTGGTAAACAAATTGTCCCTATTTTGCATGTTTTGATGTTAGCCCTTTATAGAGAGGTACAGGTATACCTGCAGACAATTTTTACATAGTCTCTTTTTGTGCCAGAAGTTGAGAATATTAGATTATTGATTAGATTATTGATCCTTTTCATCTTAATTTTGAGAAAAAATATTATCTCTTTTTAAAATAAAAATTTATAATACCTATTTTTTTCATATATTGTACTTGACTGACAATGAGCAGGTTTTGCCAGTTGATTCTTCTAACTTTCACTTTTAAATTTAAGTTACATTAGAGTATAAAAAAAAAAAAAAACAACCTGTAAATCTGTTGGATGTTGTTGCTCATGAGCTGTAAGTTGCAATGAATGCCAAAACCATGTAAACTATACAACAGGGATGAAACCTCTGATAGGGAATTTTGTAAATCTCAGAGTCAAATTATTGGACTATAAATATGCAATACAGAGATTATTGTGTTCATTTTTTTCTTCAGTGAGGCTTTTTCCATGTCAAGCAATCTCATCTAAAAATTTGGCTCAGTCTTGATCCTTTAAAATTCCACCAGCTCTTATACATTAGCATTTTCATACTTTCTATTTATCACTATGCTTAGAATTGTTGCGGTGTGATAGAAAGAATTATTTTTGAAGACATAAGTAAGCCTGTTATCCACATGAATAAGGAAGATAATACGGTGAATCTCTCTGAAATGCACAGCCTTAGTGTACAATCAGTGTATTTCTTTCATGTTTATTCCTTTGTCCCACATTCATTTGAGAGGGTTCCACAACATGTTCAGTGCATGCCATGAATTGGTTTGCCACAAGTTTATCCTTTCAGCACATTTTATTTCACTGGTAAGGCAATCATTGCATTTTGGCAGATTTTTATGCATTTAATAGCTTCATTCTTTTATCAGATATTCATTTAATTGGACTTCAGACTAGTTTCACATAGGATTTGGATAAATGGAAGCATAGGTTGCAACCTATGTGTTCCTTAGCTGAAATTCATGTAAGTTACTTCAGTTGCCATTTAATACACAATCACTGCTGTGCAATTTATCTGTTCGAGTGTTGCTTTTGACAACAGGACCTGTTTAGAGTATTAGTGTCCCTGTTACTGGAGTATGCAGATACTAGGCTATAAAGGCCCTGGACTACGTAACTCAGCAAAGTTAAGCGAAACAGGTTAACTGAATCTTAATAAACTTATTACATCAACAGGTGGTCCTCAAGTCTTCTAAGTGAAAGGTGCTTAACCCTTTCAGTTATAGAGTGTTTCTCTTTGCAGTGTCAATTGCATCCTTTAACTGCTGTTTTATCAAGAAAAAAAACACCTGATTCCACCTTCAGTGATACTCATACAACTCTACTGTCTTCTGTTAATACTTCAGATGTGGAGTGGCTTTTTTCTGTTCTCTCTTTGCATGCCCCTCCCTCTGCAGCATATCTGTGCAGGGATTTTAAAAACTGAATTGATTTAGCTTGGGTTATTTGCTGCTGCTTTTTATTTATTTTTTAATGAAGCTTTTATGAAATTCTATATTGTACATTTTTCTGCCTGTTGCAATTCCAACTGCATTTATTATTAAAGTTGAATAACCTCCTAATGGAAAAGACAAGAATTCAGCTGTAGGGTACTTTGTGCTTGGGATATTCAACTTGCATGGCTGGCCTTAGGTATAACACATGTTCACACACATGTGCACATTTGCGCACACAGTTGAAGACACAATACCCATTAGACTATATTAGAATATAATTTTTAAATTTGTCATTTTATAAAAAAAATTCTACATTACTTTTAATATACCTCTCGATTTCCCCTGGATACTTTGTAAGTCAAGATTTAGGTATAAAGTTATTTGCCAAAATTAAAATCCTGTGAAAACAGAGAGCTTTTTCTACTTTGCTGTTATGCAAATGTAAATAAGGGCAGAATTTAACCTTATGTATCAAAGAAGGATTAGGCCTTCCGTGGTTTTGTTTTTGATTAAAATCATTGTTGTTTAACTGTACAATATATTTATGAAGAAAAAAACATGAAAGAAAATAATATATTTTGAACATTAGGAAATCTAGGCAAATAAAAAGGTTAAAGAAAACTCTTTCATAAAATGGCATGTAAGCATGTGGAATATGTTACCAAAGACAAGAGAGGTAACTTAGAACATATGTTTATGAATCAGTATGTTCAAAAGAGAACAAGATGAGTTTCTAGACAAAGAGAGAATAGAGTGTGAGGAATGCAGGAAATTAGAGAGGGGGAAAAAAAAAGCAGAAAGGTCAGTTTTATGAGGATTAGTAGCTTCTAACAGAGCAAGGCTGAGAGCAGGTGGAGTTCCCACCCTGGTCTGAATGGCAAATGCACAGCCAGTTTGTACTTCAAACTCGTATCCTTTTCTGGAGGGGCAAAGGGGTTGGGGAAGATAGTCTTCAGCCATAGTCGAAAACGTGACAGCAAAACTACAGGTCAAGATCTTTATTGTTCCTAGAGTTTTGCTGTCAACATTTCTGTCCCAGAACATTTTTTCTTCTGTTGAATGGGGTGCCTTTGCCCTTACTGTTTGATAAAATTAAGAAGTCGCAATCAAAAAGTGGAACTGACTCAATGGCTTGACAGGTAATAAACACCTGGTAACAGAAGACCTTGACTTCCTACTATGCCCTTTCTGCAAGAAAGCCAAAAGTGAGCCAGCCATTTTAGGTGTTCTCTTTTCTGTACAATACTTTCAGGCCCCCATCCCAAAGTCCTGCTCTGTACATCCAGTGGAACACCTATATGGCGTTTGAGGGTACATCATGCCTTGGGATCATCTCAGCTTTACTCTCAGAGGAAAGACAGAAAATTATGTCAGAAGAAAGTCATAAATCCTAACTTGAGCTAAGTGGCACTCCAGATGACCCAAAAGATGCTTCTGAAAAGCCTCTGTTCACCCAGATCACCTGATTAAGATTTGCCACTCAGAAGAACTCATTTCTAGATAGACCTTCCCAGAAACACCTCAGACACCCCTGGAAGACCAGTCTGCTTCCCAGAAGTTTCAGGTTCTCTGGCCATCCTCAAGAAGGATTTCTTTTCCTGGGTGAACATGATGTTAGCAAGCACTGTAGGTAGGAAGAGTGAAGAATGACTGAGTGCTCCCCTGCATTCAGGGTGTGCACCTGCATCCTTTCACCCCCTTCTTTGGAAGTTCTATAGCCTTTAATATTTTTCCACAATAAAGCCTTTATTTTTCTTTCTGATTTATTGTCAAATCAGAATGCAATAAATGGGTATGGCTGTATTGCTGGCAACTTCATATCCATATATTTCTTTGCTGACATACATCCTAGATCAGTTTTGACCAGTTCAAAATTTTTAGCATTTCTTTAAAAAAAACCCTCATGTTTAAATAGGGTTTTTTAATAAACCAAATGTTATGCCTTTTTATTAAATTCAAATATTGTATAAAAAAAGACATTCTTCTCATGGCATTAATTCAAAATAAAGTTTTCAAATTTCTGTAAGAAAAAAAGCAAGAAAAGTCTGCAGAAAGCAAATTCATGGTGGGTGGATATATAATCAAGCAAAACTCTAGGTGAGTGAAGTTCACAGTATGTGTTCACTATCCCTTATTCAGGCAGCAATGCAATATGGCATGTGCATGTGTAAATGGACTGACAAAAACACCAAAACACCATGCAGGGTGTGCAGAGGATCACCAGAAAATTCTGCACTGTTGAGGAGTGACACTGTTGAAAAGCATCACCCTGTCTGCTCCTACACCAGGCTTAGCCTCTCTCAATATCAAATCTAATCACTGCAGAGGGGTTTCTCTGCATATGGGGGAGGCCACATTACCTCCCTCCATCTTTCCACCTCCTCGGTTGCTGTTTGCTCCCCTTCATTCACCTGGGCTGTATTAATCCTCATAATAATGTCCTTGTACCTGTTCGTGGCGTCCACAGAGAAACCTACCTGACAACCTTACCTACAGTGTTCGCTGCCCTCTCTTCACTGTAAGTCATATTTGATATAATAGCATTTCCTTTACCCCTCCATTTTGTTGCAGGAGGTGGGATGCAGTAGGAGTGGATGCTTTTGTTCAGTGGTGGTTTCCTGTGCTGTTAAGTGGCAGCAGATGGTCGCCCCGCAGTGAGATGAGCCCTGGCCATGGTCCTACTGGCAGGGGCAAGAGCACTCAGCTGTCCCTTGCATCCAAACTGGTTTTATCAGGAAAATCTGGAGAACAAGATAAAGAATCAGATTTCACTAAAGCGGCTCCCCCATCCCCCCACAGCATCTGTCAAGGCCTGCTGGATAAAGCACCACCACGCTAGGAGGGCTCCAGATACCTAGGGAGAGGGTGTGCTGGGCCATGCGATGCTTGCTCCTGCTCTGAACAATATGGGTTTTGCCTTATCTTGCATTGCATTTCACGGTTTCCATGAAAGGGTTTTATTTTTTCATGGCTACCTGTCCTTTGCAGGTCTCCCTTTGCTGTCCATGAAGTGAGATTTCAGAGCTCTCTGTTATTATTTCATTTCTGACTTTCTTCAATTCACACTTTTCTTTCTCCTACTCTCATGTTAGATTTATTCTATACCGAAGGTTCTCTTACATTTTAACAAGAGTTGAGTTCAAGTTTGCTCTGTGCTCCTCTTCTGAGTGCATACTTTCATTCCCTGGTTTCTGTTCATTCTTATATAGCGTTCGATGTTAAAAGTTTTCTTATCCTTGCTCCATGTTTGGTTTCTGACAGCCTTATCCTGGGCACTGTGTTGACACAATAAATTCCTTCCACAGGCAGTCATTTTCCTGATAACATTAGATCTAGAGCTCGCCATCTGACTCTGCGAGCTCAGCTCTTCCTGCTACACAATGCACTCCAGCAGTACATTGTGTAACACAAAATGCAGTTTCCATGGCATTCTCCCAAGATGTGCTGCTGGTTCTCTTTTTGGCTTATAAGGTAAAACCCAAGCAGGTTCCCCTACCAGAAATATCACAAAATTGATCACTACTATATTATTATCGCGAAGTGATCAGTCAGAGTGACAGATGGCTAATTGGCAAGTACGAGTGGTGCTTCCAACTGTTTCCCTGGAAGAGTCTTGTTAGTAACCTCCCTCCAACACCAGCAAGCTTGGATCACCGAGGTGGGAATGACTGCAAGTTTAGATGGAGCACACAATAAATTAAATCACAGCATTTCATGTTTTTCTTTGCTATGACTTGGTCATTAATATCTCAAGCTAAACAATGCCATTTAGAGATGAGTGGTCAATGAAGTTGCCTGGCATCAGCTCCTTCCTTGCACCGAGTGAGCCCACATACCATCCATCTGTGCCACAAACAACTTCCCACCCCACCCCCCAGCAATGTGCACTGGGAACATGGGCAAGTCAACACAACACTGTTGCAAATTGAGACCTGACATTTTTGATGACAGCTTTTAACACAGCTCTCTGAATTTCATTTCCTGAGAAGGTTTCAGCCAGTGAAGCTGAGTTATTCGTGCAAAACATATGCAAAAATCAAGCAAGCCCGGCAGATGTAATCACTTCTCAGAACATGAGCAAACTTTGGTGGAAAAATGTTTGTCATTTTTCCCATGATGCTTGCAATTTCTGCCTGGGAAACCAGTATCTGCTTCCGAACATGGACAAGCAAAAGTTCAGATCAAAATAATGATGGAAAGAGGCTTTGCCCATATTTCAAATTGAAACATATTTTTTGTTCAAAAAAGCAAGGCAAAGCTTTTATGCTTTACTTGTATATTTGGATGTTACGTTCATTTTATTCGGAAGTTATTTGCACATTCATGGTTTCTGGAGCAGAAATTTTGAGATAAACAAAAAAAAAAAAAAAAAGGATGGTTTTCAGTATTTCTGTCCAAGTTCAGTCCACTGAACTTGAAAGAAAAATCATGTTCTTATGATACGGCAAGCACCATTTCTACCTGATCTTATTATGCAGCTTTTCTTTGTTGGAAGGAATGGCTGCTCCTGGAACTGGGCTGTTAAAGTTTCTCTCAAAGCTGTGTCTTGACTAATTAAACAAAAGAAGAATCTATTGCTTTAATAGCTAGTGTGGAAAGAAATTACACAGTAAGGTTTTTGTCTATCAAAATATTTGTTCCTGGGCAAATGCTGTGCTAGAATTATTGCATCTTCCCCAAATGCTGTTCTGATTTAAAGAGGAAGGAGTGACATAAATCTAGAGGAACTTGCTGGTCTGCACTGTAATTGCTTTACATTTACATAGGGTTACTGAGAGCAGAAGTTGGCCCATTCTCCTCACACACTTTTTCTTTCCAGCCACACCAATGTTGACTTTTTATTGCTTTCCAATGACATACACAGAAAAACAGCTGAAATCCTTCAGTAAAGTTTCAGCATTACAAACGAGTATGAAAGGGTTTCACTAATCACAGACGATCAATATCTGCTACCTTCTCACTGCTGTAGATACTTATATTCTGCAGTAAAAATAATATTACTTTATAGAGAGTAGAATAAATGTATATAATAATAAATATAATTAATATAATGGAGAATACATTTATACACGTGATTTACTCTTGAAAAACTGAGAAAATTTATTTTGCACATACTCACTATAAAATATTTACTTTCACAATCAAACCCAAAGAACAAGGAGTCATGTAGGAGCTGGTTGAGATCAAGGCTGCATATTTGCAAGTCCATTTTAGCTAATCAACAACTCTGACTCCGCAGCATCAAAAATGTCTGATTTTTTTTATTATTTTGGGAAAAAATCACTGATAATTTATTTCCTTTTTTAACTCAGCAGCAAATATTTCAAAGGCCTGCCTTTGTCAAGCTGAAATAAAGGGCACAGATGTATCATAGAGTGACAAAGGTGGTGGTGGGACCTCATCCTCAGAAAATTTTCACTGAAAGACCAGTTCAAAGTCACTGAGAGGGAGATAAACCTGGGCTGTTATGATCAGGTAAGACAGTCAAAACACCAGTGAACAAAAAAAATAGTCATCTTCCCATTCTCCTCCTCCAGCTGCTTATTTCAGTTTCTAGTCAATCCTGATTTAAGAAGTTGTTTCTCAAGAAGTCAGTGATTAGACTGAATCACATAGTTTTGATAGAAGCCTACACTTCAGGGGCATCCAGCAATTGTGGTGTCAGCCACCTGGTGAGGTCAACTCCAAACACTACAGTCAAGGTCACACCAACCTTAATGACTGAGGTGGCTTGAATTTGGTGGAGCTCAGGAGCAACCTGAATTTTAATTTAAGCTCATGGTCGTCTATACTAGACAGCCATCATCAGCTCTGAAGATTAAACATGTAGCATCAAAATGTTTAGGATAAGGCTGGATAGGTCTGGAGGAAAGTGAATCATAGAATCAGAAAGATGGAAATAGTATTCCTTGTCCTGCAAATATTTTTAGATATCACATTTTAGCAGTTCACAGCATTTTCTTAGAGCTAGAAAATCTTCTTGAGGAAAAAAGTAAAGGAAGAGAGAACTTTTTTCCCCTCAAAGCCAAAATTACCTGTAGAGAGATAAGATTCAAAGGAGGACTCAGTAAAGATTGTGTTATCCTGGGCCCCAAAAAAGAGAGAAGCACATTCTACCATAAAAGGGGCAAGCAGGAAAATCACTGTCAGACATTCTTTCAAAAGGCCCTTCAAAGGTTTTATAGACAGATGGATAGATAGACCTCCCTATATATCTCTAGGCAGATTCAGATCTGTGCTTGTTACAGTATATAGATGCGCCTTAACTCAGAAGAACTCTTTGAGGTTATTTACTTTGAACAAAAAAAGACACCAGTGAACCCTAGATAGCAAATTAGTTATTTTAGCTGTATTCACTGGTTCATCAGCAGTGTGCAAACCATAAAATGTGACTTGGGAAAACCAATACTTCTCCACCCCAAAGTAAATACACTATGGTAATTACAGCTCCAGTTTCCCACCAACCATAAGCTTTCTTAGATTAATTGGTTCACTGTGGTAAAGATTGCTGGCTGTAACCTTTAACAAGGGTGTGGAGACGCTTGAATGCCTTGAGCAGTATGCAACTTGCTCATCACTCAGAGTATTGTAATAGCAGAAAGCTTCCTACTGATCCTTTGCAGACAGCTCTTCCACATCTATGTGGGAGAATGTTCTCATCAGCAAAGGAGAAACCCAGCCGTCCCATCCATTTATGTCAATTACTTGATCAGCAATAACTTGTTTTCTCACTACACTCTTCTTTTCCCTTCAGCGTGCTTCTGGGAAGGTTGTCCCATCCCACGACACGATGGAAGTTATGAATAATGCTAACATTCAATATGACTGTGGCTTACATGATTGTGGTCTAGATGAGGTTCTGATAAACTCTCGATGAAATGCCCTATTGTAATGTCAAATTGTTGTGGTATGTCCACATTATTTATGTTCTAAGACATCTGTATTAAAACCTGCAGTGAGTGTCTGACAACCTTCAGTCTTTCTTTTAGAGTGCTGCTGAATTAATTTCAAGTATAGTCATTGTTGTATGGTAGGAAAGCACATCTCTTTAATCAATATAAAGATTGAACTGTTTTACTCAGCAGTCTGTCTTTTGCATTTGGGCAGAAAAATGTGGACATGCTCCTCCTAAACAATACCTACGCATGCCATGCTGGGGTGCTGACAGATGGACATTCTGTATTTACCAACTCCCCCCCGTGGTTTCTTTGCTGTTGGATGTGACATTCTTCAGATGTCTGTTTTATGAATGTCAAAGACCACATGGCTATTTTGCAAAGAGTGGCATTGTTAAAACAAAGTCTTGGCCTGAGTCCCTATTTTAGTTTTTATTTCATAAGTTCTAAGACCAGAGCAGGTCTTTCCAAAAATGAACGTTTCCTGTCAATGTGATGCCTTTTAATTCCAATAATGAATAAACCTGGTAGTTTTCTCTGTTCTATACTTAATGTTTTCACCTGATCTAGTTTCTAAGTAGCACTGCAACAACAGGAGCAGTATAGGATTTTACTTGATTTATCAAACTAATGAGTTAGTTTTATTGTAAGTGATTAAATGTGTTTTACTTTTTAAAGCACAGGAACTGAAAAGAAATGCATTGTTACAATCTGAAAATAACTAGAAAGATAAGTTCATTAACTTGCCTACACTTGTGCATCATAAAAACCTTGTTAAAAATTACTCCCTAGCCTGCTGTATTAGCTTCTTTATGAGGTAATTTCTCCATACAGTAATAAGATTTTTCTTTTACTCTCCAGTGCATATTAAACCCACTAATCTTCTTTTATAAACTATAGTTTCAGCCATTTTCTCAATTTACTCACTTTAAAGATATTCTCCTATTAATATTAAAGGTAGCAAACACAGATACGAACTTTGCAAAACAGTCTTTCAGATTTATGGCATAATCTTATAACTGCATTGCAATAGCACAAAAGGGACAAAGCAGTAATTGTCAAGTATGTCTCATGACAAACCAAACAATGTTTGTCCCTATAGAATTATTTTCCCATCACATTTATTATGCGAATGAACTATGGGCGTGTTTTCGTCTTTCTGAGCATAAACACAAAGTCTGAATATTCAGTTCACTGAGGTCTACACAATTTGCATGGATGCAGGGGATTAAGGACCTGTTTCACCAGGGTGTTACTGCAGTTTTACACCAGTATCCACACCACAGATTTCAAATGAATACAGTCAGAGTAATGCCAGAGAGGAACAGGTTCTAGGTCACCAATTCTGTTTCCATTAAAGCAGTGGCAAAATTTCCCTTGAGCCACAATGAAGTAGTATAATACGTTGAGCATGAGCTTGAGCAGGGAAAATGCAAATTAACTATAAATTAACCTTTGCTTTGTTTCAGCTATAAAATAAGACAAGTCTCAAAATTCCAATAAATAATCTTTGTGCAGAGTACTGGTAATTTATTATTGTCCTGATTATTATTATCATTTTTATTACCATTTGAAGCATGGCCATCCCTTGGCATGGCTCAGGAAGCCCTGGGGTTAGAAGCTGTGCAATCTCTGAACAACCAGTCAATCCTTGCCCTACAGTACTTAAGAATCATATTTAAATTCAATACTATATTTTGCAAAGTGAAAAAACCCATATCCAATATTTCCTTTTCTTCTTTTTAATGTCCCCCAATCTACTTTGGTTTTCTAACAAGGCGCTCCTGAGACATCAGTATAATTTCTCAGTAAGACGGGGGTTAGGTAGAATACAGGGTATGCGGGGCAGGTAGCTGCACATCTGACACCATAGGAATAACCTGCAAGCACAGGTTTTTAATACAGGCAAAATTCTAGTCATTAACAGGCATCTAACAATTAAACTGAATGCAATTATACTTAGCAAGAGATGTGACTAAGCTGAAGCTCCCTCAGACAAGGCTGAGAAACATTTTTCCTTCA
>VZTL01051369.1:393-27933 GCA_013400535.1 Scopus umbretta | reverse complement strand
TTGTTTGTTCTACATTGAGTACTGTAATGAAAAAAAAAAAAAAAAAGAAACACAACACATTTATTCTAGACCCTATCTAGTATCGCCTATTAACGGAAAGTTTTTTTTGGATTTCACATGTTAAATCACAGCCCTTTTTAGCCCATGTGAAGAGACTCATCTTGCATTTGTGCACATTATTTCTACACGATGCACTGTACATTGCCCATTTGTACACAATTTTTGTTGAATGTAAAGTAACATAAAATGCTGTAGAAACTGATGCAACAGCCTAGGTTTCATGACGGAAGAAATAATAGGAGGTCTCTTTTATTGTCTGGAATACATAGCTGCTCTTTCCCATGTGATAATTGTTTAACAAGGACCTAATGTAGTAATGTGCTACCATCCAGTAGATCTGAAACCAAGTTTAAAGTGACAGCATAACACGAAGACAGCCAAAAGTAAGAATTTAATGCTTCTAATTTTATTCACTTTCATTCTGGATCTGAATATTTAATAGGTTTCATTTTCTCTCAAGTCATAATCAGATCCAAGCCATATTATAATTTGAGTTTTTATCCTGTTTTTTGGAATCCATTTTCAAGAATATGCATTGCAATAGGTGGTGGTGGCAGCCAGCAAAAGGAAAACAATAGATTGTAGTAACAATAAAAATGTTCTGCATTTAGTAAATTCCTTATATCAATGTTTAAAACTGAAGGAGCTCAGAAACACCAAAGACCGTTATGTCACTAAAAGTAATTATCCATTTGTTCAATGTTTAAACTTGAATTTTAACAATACCTGTTGCTACTTTATCTGAAACAACATTTTTTTAATATAAGGTATTAAATGATATCCAAAAGTTAATACCTTGCAACTCTACCCTTTCATTTCACTCTACCCAACCACCATTTCAAAGTACAGTAAAAACTATTTTTCCAATTCCATTTGTCTTCCAATGAGGTTTGTAATTATCTGCCATAAAAAGACAGCTAGCAGACGTCTGGTATGACACACAGGGCAACACCAGTACACTCACAGTCATGTTCTTTGCTTCAGAGTGCTTAACTGCTATGTTTATAGAGCAAGAAATAAGGGATCCTTCTTGTAGGGGATAGTGGTCGGAAGATCACGCGATGTAACGGAAAGAACAGGGGCCTCCCCTTTGACATGTGTATTCCTGTCCCTCGTGACGTATAGCTTATGGGCGGTAACGAAAGGCAGCGGAGTATATATTGCTATGCAACCTATGAATAAACGCCATTTGTAGCATCCTCATATTGGGGTCAGTGCTCATTGGCCCGGAGGCGGGGGGTTGGGCCTCCGTGCTACCTCAGCTGAAGGTGGTCTGTTGCAAGAGACACACCACCTTCTGTAATCTATAATCAACTTAATGTCATGTTAACAGAATGCGACCTTTTGCAGTCAGGTGCATCTTTTGGCTGTTTTTTGAAGTGGATAAAGTTGACAGTCAAAAAGAAATATTAATGGCCAATTGGCCTATCGGCAAAAAAAGCTGTAGGAATTTGTGTCTGTGTTAGAAATCGTTAGGGAGATGAGGAAACCATTCCAATTATGGTCCTCAGGGAGGAGGAGTCGGTACAGCAGAGAACTGTAACTGTGGAGAAGTAATGGACCATTTGCACTTCACATTGAGTTTTTTGACCTTCATATTTTATAATTTTGTCATCCTTATTTTACTTTCAGAATGTATCACGGATAAAAACTACATGATACCTGAAGGAATCTGGAGATACTACCTGTTGACTGCGAATTTTGTGACAGTTAATGAATAGCAGATCATGAAGAGAGAAAAGGGTGTTCACCTGCATAAAAGCTTCTCAGGAAGTGGAGTAAAAATTACGATAACAGAAAAAAGACCTAACGCTGTGCAGAGAAAGGCTTAAGGCCCTTAAAGATAAACACAGGATCTGAATTCTTGCCATCCTCATTAGAATTAGCCAGAACTTGAGTCCTGAGCAGAAGGCTGCCAAGTTGATGTAAATGTCAGCCTCCAAAAGTACGAATTATTCACACCAAAGTAGCCCAATTTTGTAAGTGAGTGTATAAATTTTGTAAAATTCCAGCTTCACTTCTGAAAGCGTTCCAGAGCTTTGTTAATTCTCTCAAATCTTCTTTTCTCTAGGTTTACATCTACTGATAATCATTTTCTCCTGGCTTCTCTCCACAGACTTACCACTCTAAGTCTCTGATAAAATCCTTCTTAGTACATTGCCATGCAATTTCTTGAACAAAGACCAAAAATCCAAAAGCCTTGTTGACCTAAAAGCTGCTAGATTATCTTTTGAAGGCAAGGGAGGGGAAAAAGGAAGCTCTTTGATATTTTATAACATCAGTGAGTGATGTTTGTGAACCCAATATCAAAATAACACATCTAACAAGGAACAGGAGTAAAATGTGTTTTATGTAAATTCAATCAAAAGCTAATCACATGATAGGAAAGTTGGGGGAGCATAATTGCTGTGAAGATTCTCAGCAAAGATGGTGTAAATTGGTTGGGGGGCAGGTTAGCACTGGGTGTGTCAGCTAGTACAACATTTTTGTTGGCACAGGGTTATTGCCTGTGCATAAGGGCTTAGCTATCAATAACATCTGCATGGGAATGCACCTTTATCATGCTTTAAAAATAGCTAGAAAACAGGGCAGCTGGATTGCATCCATACAGGTATAGCCTATCATCATTCTAAATTTTCATATACTTTATGAAAATATAATATCTATTACTTATTTAATAAATTTTATTTTTTAAGCAGTCACAGACACAACTGCATTTGGACTGTTTCTTCATGGCTGAGAGCAGTTCAGCAAAGCTCAGAAATGGGGACAAACATAATTGTGCTAGCTGTAGTTGAGCTACACATCTGCTACCCATGCTAGCACAGTTGTAGCTACTTAGACTGCTAGGGTCCATTAGGTATTTAATTGTATTTGATATTCATCTTACAAGAGTTTCAGGTACTCAGCACCTCAGAAAGGCTGAACCTCAGTTTACATATTGCAATCAGAACTGTCCAACTATTATTTCAGAAAATGAGGGATTTCAACAGATCATATTTTGGAAAGATTTTTAGGAATGTCTCACACCCATCAGAAATTTACAGCAGAACATTTCAGAATTTACAAAGTTTAAGGAGTTTTGATGTCATTGGCTTTCAATGCCAGTGCAACGATATGTAACAAAAAACCCCACTAGAAACATTCCATACAGAAGTCTCTAGATAAGTTTAGATACTATTAAGTTGCGTTAGAAAATTAAAATAGTTTTAATCTGAATAGCGCACACAGCTCACAACAATTTTTACCTAGCTGATCTAAAACCAAACATTTGGGGGGGGTGGCAAGAACAGCTGAAAGAACAGGTTATATTTTTAAAAATACTTCTGATTTATAAACAATGGAGGTGCATTTTCCACTGACAGGATAGGAAGTATAGAGCCAGTGTTAGGTCGAAAATCTCCCCCATCCAAATAAAATGGGTCAGTATATACACAGATGAAGAAATCTGTTTCACCCACACTTTGAAGCAGCACCATGTACTGATAACAGTGAATCTGGCACACATAATGCTAATTATATGCATAAGCAATTGCACAGTGAAGACTTGAGTTAATTTTGTCTCTGGATAAGCAAAACCACAATTTAAGCAGAGATCTGCCTGGCTAAAGCTATTATAAATAGACTTCTAAATGAGATTCCAAGATGAATAAAATAGCAACTTTAAGTACTTCTAATGACAAAAAAAGAGTAACTTTGAATTCACGTGACTGGTATATTACCACTTACTCACTCTTCTGCTGTTTTTTTGTCATTTGCACTTCATTATTAACCTCATGACTAGGAGCTGTCAACACTGTTAAAAAAAGAATAAAAGAGGAAGCTCAGAGAAAATCTGTGGTTATAGCAAAAATACAGGTAAAACAGAAGTATTTTGTTTGTCACTTCTGAGTGACAAATATATGTGTTTTTTATTGTTAACTCTACATTAGCTGAAAACACATTAAAAAACCCAGAATTTTTTTCATATTTCTTTACAAGTTTATTTCTTTCAGTGGTGGTGAAAAGAAATGAAGGTGGTTTACAGTAATGTTATGATGACCTCTTGTGGTTAAATAATATATAAATTTTATTTCACAGTTTCTCAAAAAACATCAGTATCAAAGGCTGAATTCTGCTTTTAGATCAGTTTTGTGTTGAATTCTGCTTAACTGAATTAACTTCACCTCCCAAACATGCTATCAGTATTTTTTAGGTCACTGCTAAAAAATTCTTTTAAAAATATCTCAACCTTTGCTTAACAGGTAAGAATATTGTATTTTCTCACATGGTAATTTGTTAAAGCCAATTCACAGCTCTATATAAATAAACTCATTAATATAAATAACTATATTTTTTTAAAAAAAATTGCCCACTACAAAATGTTAAAGAAATCAGATGGTACTAGCTACTCATTATAAGAAATTAGAACAACAGATACTGAACATATATATATTTATACAAAATTCTAGTGCATTAGCTAATCATATGTATCATGTCTAAATTACTGCTAAACCTCTCCTTTCACCATTTTTTCTTGTAAAAAAATTCAGAGAACTGAACAATTTCTGATATTGTTGAATAGTCTATTAACCTGGATCATATCATCTGACACCTTATCCCTTAATAGATAAAATCACTCAAGACTTCAGCCTGATTTTGCAGTTTCTGAAATAATTCAAAATTACACAGGTTTCATGAAACAACTTCACTAAGTGATTATACTTCAAGTGATGGTCGCCACAGTATTTATGGATCTCGTGGTAGCACTTTCTCACTGGAGGATCACCAGTGGTGGTATTTGCACCTGCCAGGCAATATTCACATGACCCTGCACCTTACTAAATTTAGGATCTATTGCAAAGCCATTTCTGTACTAGCTCTGCTGTCTGAAGTTTGGGAAGCTTGTTGGCAGCATAACCTTGGAGTGCCACCAGCTGGATATGTGCCACATTCTGATATGCTGTGATTGCAGCTGGGGGAGGCCTGAATTCAGCTGCTGCAAGACATTACTTGTTTATGTAACACACATTTTAGAGATATGTGGGTTAAAAACAAATATTGCTCTTAGTGTACACAATAATGAGACCCTCATTTTATTATCTCTCCTTGTTTTTTTTCCTTGAAAAAATTAATATCAGAGGCTGTTGAGAGAAACACGCTAGAACAATGATGACGACAACAACAAAAAAAGCAGGTTTAAGTTAAAATATCATTATCTTCCTGTGTCAATAAGGAAGCACTGACAGTGGTTATGTTTCCTGAAAAATCTCCCTGGCTTTTGAAACATCATCAACAAACTACTTCTAACAACTTCTTGCATGAGGAGGTTCTCAGCACTGCTGGCATGCAGATTTGGGAGACAAAACCAAATTGTTTGTGTGGGGGAGGGAGCTGTTTTATTTCTATTATTTAATAGGCCTAATCTGTCTCATTCTTCTTTATCTGGGTTAACTCTGCAATGCTAAGAACTGACCGACTTAGAACTGTAAGCCTACTTTACAAGGAGCAAACTTCAATACTCTAGGCACCATTTGAACTCTCAACTAATTACAGTTTGCATATCTGAGCATGTGATTTTTTAAATGCTGTCATTATTTCCCCTGCAGTCGATTACAGGCATGGTAATAAGCAGCCTGAGACAATTTTAATTTGACCCCCAAGGTGCAGAAGCATTACTCCCTTGGCTGAGCCTGGCCTGCCAGGAGGCTTGTGGCCACTTCTTGCCCATTGGAGACTCCTGGCCAGCCAGCCAAGAAGCCGGCTAGCTAGTGACCTTCTTCCTAGAGGAGGCAGCAGGTGGCTGCTTGGGCAGCAGATACCCAAGCACCTCATGCCTCATTGTATGGCCTACAAAGCCTTGCTGTAGCCAGGAGTGAGGTGGTATTGACAGGCATCACCTGGTGAGTACCAAGCTGTCATCAGTCTCTCAGCTCCCAGGATAGGGGTGAAAGTCTTATAGTCACAGCCTTGTCCCCGTGGCGGCCAACTCACAACTCTCGCTGAAGCCACATTTCAGCGCAAGGGATCAATAGAAAAGCTGAGCCGCGTGTCTTCAGCCAACACGATACACCAAACGTGTTCAAAGCACTGAAAACTAAGTGTTGAGATGCAGATGGCAGACAGCTGTTGTAGTTTCTGTTGCTGGTGTTAACCCTCCAACCACACAGCAGTCTTCAGACAACTCACTGCAACATTCCCGAGCTCCAGTGTGCGATAAGACTTTCCCTTCCAGCACAGCCTGCAGACATGTGTTGCATACACTAGTGAATTTAGGGAGAAAAAGGACTTTTTGTGTTGATTACAGAAGCATAGCCACTTTGAACTGTCAGCTTTGGGGCATCTAAATCTGAAAGGCAGCAGACTTAACAGTTCAGTATAAAAGTATAGATTTAGTATTTTCAAGTTTAAATTGAATCAAAATCAGGAGGTCTATAAAGGCTCCAAATCTGCATTATTGAAATCAAGATTCCTATTTTTAAAATCTTCCTTTTGTGAGAGGAAAAATATGAGTCATTTCCACATCTTAGTGAATACAACCAGAGTATTTTGATTGGAACTTGGACAAACTATAGTTTTGAGGTAAGGTCTGGAAACTCACTAAAGGCTAAAGAAAATCAAACCCTTCAAAGACCTTTAACCTGTGGGCATGATCTAACGTTCACTGTAATTATGAGCAGGATCTTATAAGTCATATACATGTTTATTGATAGAGATGAGCAGCAGAAAATTTCCAGCAATCAAAAATATTAAAAAAACAAAAGGCATACAGAGACACTAAAAATCACCTAGTTTTTTGAATAGGCTATGTTCTACCACAGCCCACCATTTTAGTGCAGAAATATTTCTTCCATAGGTATTCACACATAACTTCCTGTTTATAATACATTTAAGAAATGTGAAAATGCTATCAAGCTTTCTAATATGCTTTCTCATTCTCCAGTCAGTACAGAGCATTCTTGTAAGCAATGGTGAAATCTTATACTTCCTTTTTGACTTCTCTTTCAACAATAACAGGTTCATTTTCTGGCTCTGACAGGAGGGAGTTGGATTTGCTGGCTGGCTGTTGTGTAAGCAACTATACTGGAACTATACACTGGAACTGGAGCAAAAAACAGGAAGAAACCAGTTGGTAAAACACAATCATAGGCTGGCAGGAAATCAGTGACTATTTGTCACTCCTTCCAAAGAGGAGAAAACCAGTTGGTGGCAAATATTCAGTACTATCAAATATCCAGCAGAGAGATTAAATCTCCTTTTCTCCATGCCGGGATACTCAGAGTTTTACTTCAATGTGGACCATGGCTACTTGGAGGGTCTGGTCCGAGGGTTCAAAGCTGGGATCTTGACAAGTGCAGACTATGTCAATTTAGCACAGTGTGAGACACTAGAAGGTAAGTCTGCTGGTTTATTTTATTTAGGAAGAAATACTGTTGGTTAGACCTTTGAAGAAGGAAAGGTGAAAGACTGAAGTATTGAGAGCTTATCTTAAAAACCAGAGATAACCCTGATGTGCTTTGAAGAACTGTTCTCAGATTTAAGTTTATAGCTTTCCAGAGAAGTTGCCCTAGGATTGTACAGACTGTGATTTGCAAAGCAATCCAGATGATGGGATTTTCTAGTTTACTGATAAAAGTTTGGAAATCTCATCCATAGAGTTCTGATGGAGATTGGTAACCTTCTCAGATTTTAACTGTGCTATAGAACTGTTCAAGTACAGAAGTTTCATATAATTTCAGTTGGATAAAATAGTCCACAAAATCTTATTAAAAGCTTACTATTTGGCACTGAGTTTCTCTATAAAAGATATAATTTTAGTATTTTATTACTTCATGAGTTTGAGGGCAGTGGGGGACATTCTACTTACCAGGAAGAGAAAACTAGACTTCACAAAGATAAAAATGAACTATTCTCAAGCTTAAAAAAATAAAAAAACCAACAAAAAAAAAAAACCCCAAAACCCCAACCAAACCTTTTTACAAGGTGACTTTGCCACAGTAATAAAGAGAACACACACTAGTTTCCAAAACAGCTTTCTGTGGCCAAGACTGGTCACAGCCTGATGAAGACAGACTTATACAAAGAATCATATGACATAACTCTAGACATTTGGCAGGAAAAGAATGTGACAGGAAAAAAAAAATCACATTTCTAAAGGAACTTAAAATTTCTTTCCCTGACTCCAAATAAAAGCTATGATTGTACATCAAAATAATTTCTATAGCATGCACTATATTAGATTCAGTTGAAAAAGGAACAAGGAGAAATAATAAGCTCACTCTGTTTTAAGCATTGTTTGCTTTGTGTATGAGGTAATGGGTTTGGGGAAATAAGCAGTGCAGAACCTGATGATTCCCATATACAAATGAGTTTTGACGATCTCTAAACTATTAATATAACAACAACATAAGTCTGGGAAGGTTGCATGTCATTCATCTTGCAGATTAAAACAACTACATTTAAATAGATACATATAGGTATTTATCTGTCAGCAGGATAAAGTTCCTTTCATAGTTAAAGAAGAGATTGTCAGGACAGTCAATGGGATCTAGAGACCATTCAACTGACCAAGTGCATGTACCTACTTCAGCTGATAAGCTGGAGAGCTGATACAGCTCTCCATCTCATACAATGGCAATTTAGACACACAGAACACATGTATACACTTACTCTGAGAACTGAAATCTATTCCTTATGTCAGCTGGATAAAACCAACAGTTTCTGTAGCCTGTTTGTATCAGCAGTGGTGATCTATGCAACTTAAAGACTCTAGAGACACTCTTGATATTGTATGTAATTATTTAAGTCAAAAAGTCCTGCTCCATGAATATACAGACTTCAGAAAAAGCTAATAGATCTTCAAACATCTATAAAAGACACAAAGGACAGAACGATGGAATTATTAAACTTTGCTCTTACTCCACTTGTCTCTGCAGAGGAGCACAATAAATGATGTCACCAAAGGCTCCATGAAGAAAAAATAATACCCATAAAATTCTGGTTACTTCTGAATAAGGTGACAATACACAGGTTTAAATACTTTTAAAAACATACAAGAAAAAAGGATTTCCCTCATCCTTCCCAGAAGAATATTTTCTCATGTTAGGAATAGTTAAGAAAAACTATCTAAATTTTAAGTCATGCTACAAGAAAGTTGCTTCCAACTGGGAAGTAGTTTTCAAACATTTCTGAGATATATAAACCTTCAACATTATTAAGAGCATGCAACACACAGACAGATTACAATAGAAGGATAAAATCCTTTTCTAAGTAACATGTATAGTAGAAAGAACAATAACTTCTTGTTGAACCTCCTTCTTTCTAATGTTCATTCAATTTTAGAATGCAAATTATTTCAGCAACAGAAGCAGCTACAAGCACATCTCTACTACCCACTATCACTTCCTTTTTTTCTCTATTCAGCTACATCTCTTTCTCCATTGTAACATTTTCTACTTCTTTTAGACAGCTAACAGATTCCCACAGTTATCTACCAAATGTATTATTTATAATGAAAATATGAGAAGTGTTGGATTTGTACATGAGACTAAATACTTCTCTGCAGATAAAGGATGCTGTAATATTGAACTTGCACCATGAATGTACAGTGCACCAAAAACACAGACCCTTACCTTTAAAGTAAAAAATGGAGCTTTATGCATACACTGCATTTTATTTCCAATTAAAAGATCCAGAATGTGGATTTGTACTGTAGTACTATTGTGTTTGTCCAATACTGCCTTCAGTTCATGTCGTCACATGAAAAGTTAATAAAGTTACCCCATTCTGCATTCTGTGGCATAGCACCACACCACAAAAATTGGCATAAGTTAAAAATATTATAAATATGCTAAACAAACAAGCAGAAACAAAATCAAAACAACCCCAAGTAACCCAGAAATAGAATAAAAAAAATATTTTAATTTCAAAGTGGTTTTCATATCTCTAGAGGGGAAACCATAATGTCAGTACAGAAGAACCACAAGAAAAACTGTAGGCTAGTGGTTTACATCTGCTTGATAATCACAGAGTAAGTATAACAATGAGAGGGAAAGAAAAAAAGGAGGATGCTAATTGACTTATGATACCACTGTGTCTTCTCAGTTCAGGGCCACACAGAGAGGAGAAGCAGCCTTCAGCTTAATTTAGACATCCTTTTGGGCTTCTTTGAATTATCATAATTTTCATGGAGCTACCTTGTGAGCTGAAAACTCTGCAACATGGCATGCTACTAGTTTGGCCCTATGTCATCATGTGTTTCAGAGGAATGGGATCCTCAGAGGAACCCTGCTGACAAGTAGAATTGGTGGTGGTGGTGGTGGTTCAATTTGGGGCTTTATTCTTTCCTTGCTTCCTTGTGTGATGGAAAGACTACTGCTCTCTAGAAGGGAGACTAGGTCACAGAAGCACAAGCAGCCCAGCTCTGCTCCCACCAATATCACTGGAATAAGTTCACTTAACTTGCCAGTCCCAGGACACGCCAGCATGCTGTGGCTGGAATAACAGTGTAACTGAAAACTGGGGGTAGTTGGCTATCAAAGTGAGGAGTCAGACAAGACTCCATGTGCTTGATACTGAGAGACCAGGTTAATGCTGTGTTCAAGTTCTTACAATACTCCTTCTTTCTGATCAGCATCATTCCTGTCTTAACTGCATTCATCTGAAACTAGTCTCCCTCTGCACATTAATTCCCTTTAGACTTACTGTTAATTGTGTTTGGTTGCCGTTCAATTGTGAGTAAAATCATGTGATTTAAAATCACATTACTAAAAGTCATAAATTTCCTACATAGGATTTCCCTGTGTATAATTGTATGAGGAAATACATGATGCAGATGGATGGCAATAATACTGACAGCTGAAATACAAGAATTTTCTTTTCTAGGGATCTTGTGCACATGCTGAAAAGCCCAGGGTCTTCTGTAGGTCTCCAAGAGCCCCTGGGAAAAGGAGTACTACCATAACTAAAAACTTTTGGTGAACAGGAATATCTGACGCCCCTGTAATGCTCAGCCATCTACTCCTGCCAGGTCGTCAGGTCATGTTACTAGTACAAGCATCTGACTCTGTTAGTCCCCAGGTCTTATATATGCCAACAGCCAAGAGAATGTCATTTAAGACCAGCAGAGCAGTCTCTGAGCTGCACTGAACTCTGTCACGTTGTGAATTCTGATTATGACATTCCTGATCGATATTATATGGTATTAGAGCTTGTCAATGACTATTTTGTCAATTGTTCTGGCCAAGACCATGAGATAGGGTTGAATATTGCTTCTTACATACAGTATGCATGCTATCATTTATTAAATCATTTAGAAGAAATACTTCTGTAAAGCAGGCTGTGAAAGTGGTCATAAATCCTATATTCCTTGGCATAGCATTTCCTCCACAGCTTTTGAGAGCCAAGTGGGGCTATTTAATGTGTTATAGCTAACATTTTTCAGCCCTACATTGGGACATGGATTTTGAAGCCACTGAGTCAATAAAAGAACAGAGGAAGGTAACACAGTCTTGTCAAACTAGTCTCGATCAGCTGCGTTTGTCTTCTGTTCATCTCATGATGATGTTAGACACGCTTCGGAATGGTCAATACTTGGGACTGTTATTTGGGTTTTGCAGACTGCAAAACTGTACTAAGCCTCTGTACTAAACCTCTGAAAACCACCGTGTTTGGAATGCATTTACAGAGTGTGACTCAAGGTAAATATTAGTGGTTCATCTGAAAAGGAATTGAGGAAAGCTGGAATTCAGGTCTCTGCATGTAATGAGGTAGTATTACCTAATCCCACTATATGCCAAGTATTTTTATCTTCTTTGCAATAAAAAGAGAAAGTAAAAATAAGTTTTCACAGGAAATGTAGATGTGATGTGAAAATATTAGTGATTTTTTAAAAAGTTGGTCTTCCACATTCAGACTCATTTGTGAGCGTAATTCAGCATTTTTATTTATCTCTCAATCTTTCTTACCTTTCTCTCTTTCTTGAATTAAGTGGTTTTCTGTTTTCATATTTTTTCATTTTTTCATATTTCATATTCTCTTTCTTCTTCCTACACGGAAGCCTGTACTGAAACGATGGCTATTTCCTAGTATCCAGCTCTGACCACTGAAAGACCAATTACCTCTGCCTTCTTTTGTCAACAGTTTTGTGACCACCTATAGAATTTTAGGAAGCACTTAGTTTACACTGCTAGCATAAGTTCAGCCTGTTGCAGGAAGACCTAGAGAAATGCTAACAGCTCCAGAGACCTGGCTGACTAAGGCTGTCCTATCCAAGAGTCTGCTGATGTAATTGCTAAAATGAGCTCGAGCGGCAGCTAAACTGCATAGAAAACTCTGAGGGTTATCTGTCTCAATACACTGGAGTGCTAGACGTAGGACTTTGAATTTGCAATGTACTAGTTCTTTTGCTTTAAGTCTCAGTGTAGGCAACCTTACTGCGTACTAAGAAAGTATAGATATGGGCAATTAGGAAAGAGTAGCTACTATACTGATAAAAGCACAACTTGCTAACTGCGTATTAACTTCCCCTATAAGTATATACATCTTCTTTTCAGTCAGTGGGAGTGTTGCTGTCCTTTTCCTAAATATAACTTCAGATTTTATCTGGAAATCTAATCATTATGAATGATTATAACCATATAACGTTATCCCAATCTGTAATTTACAGTAGTTTTAATATAACCTTTGAACATAATTATGCAATATAGCAGGGGTTTTTCTAAAAGGAGATGTTAAACTGCTTTGAACACTAAGAACTGATTTAAATCCCTACTTTTGCCTCATGGTGGAAAATGGCTAGCAGAGGAAATTTGTCAAATGAATTCTTTGATACTACAAGAGCTTTCAACTTTGTTGTCTAATCAACCCATTTTCCTCAGTTATCAAGGTCAGGAGCTCAGACAGAATATGTCATGATAACCCAAGTTTCTGGAACAAGCTTCTTAAGATCTGGTAGTAGCAGCCATAAATCAGACAAAGCCAAACCAGAAATGCTAAGAGAGTGTAACTGTGCCCTTTCAAGTGCTCCACTGCAGAAGCCATTTGGAGCCCAGAATCTGAACCAGGCAAGATGTGTTCTCTCCTCTTCTTTGGGCAGCCTGATAACATAAGATTATAGTCTTAGCTCAGATTTAAATGTTTCATGTGAAAATTTAAGATCTTAACAAAGTTAAAGGATGATCCTTATTGATGCATAACAGTCCATAGGAATGCAGGAGATAAAACAACTGACATATTACAATGGTGCAAGAGTGGTGCCCTGAATAAATCAGAGAAATCAAAACATTGAAAAAACTTGATTGGGAAGAGGCTTGGGACAGCAGTAATTAACACTGTGCTTGGCATGGCTGGAAACTAAAGTTGCCAGTGAAATTTCTGACAAAGGTGTAAATTTGTGCTTTCCTGTGGCATGCAGTAAGCCTTACTGGTACAAGGCAGTACAAATTTGCAGGAATTATGCATTTACTCTCTGTTAAACCTATGGCAAAACCTTTTCAACAGAGTATGATCAGACCCTTAATATGAAAATACAACATTAGAAATTAACATTTAAAACATTTTTTTATTTGGTTTGTAGACAATATAACGACAGTTTATTCTCATGATCTTCCTTGAATCTAATTTCAGATCTGAAGTTACATCTACAGACTACAGACTACAGCAACTTCTTGGCTAATGAAACTGGCCCTCTCACTATTTCCACCATTGATGATAAACTGAAAGCAAAACTACTCACGGAATTTCATTACTTTAGAAACCATGCTTTTGAACCACTTGCCACTTTTCTGAATTTTATCACGTAAGTAATGTTACCACATAGCTTACCACATAGATGCCAAGCAAAAGTCTATCTACAAGTTAAAAGTGTAAATGCATTACACTTGAATTTCTATTAAGTTTCAAAAATAGCAAAATTACTTTTATACTGCAACATTTACATACTTTATTTGCTAATATAGGTTCTGAAAAAATATATATGAAGAGCTGTTGTCTTTGCAACTACTTATTCTAAAGAACAAAAGCAGATTTTTTCTCTGTATAGTGGCAGGAGTGGTAGAGACTGAGAAAAAAAGTTATAATTTTCAGACGTCATTTAAGTCAGAGACCTTGCAAAACTCAAGTTTGTGGGGTGACTCATGCAAGATTTGCAATTTCATGATGTACAGGGCAGTGACTTAATTCCTAGGCATGTGGCAGGTTCTGGACTTTTTTTAAAGGGGGAAAGACAACACGTCATGCACCTGCTATACTTTTTATACCATTGGAACATTAAAACCAGAAAAACCTTATGTTGTGTATAGCAAGATACTTAGAACCAAGTAGTTTTTTAAAAAAGCACAAGTGCTGTTTGATGCCAGATGAAGAGAAAGTTCTGATCTCAATATAGTTATAAACAGATAAAACTTTTCAATGAATGGCTTAACATTAAGATTTATAACAACATAACAACGTGGATTAGTGAAATGTTAGCAAGATGTTTTACTTAACTGTTTGCTCCCCTTGATCTTATCTTTTTAATATATTATAACAAGAACACTAGATTGTTCAGCTTACTTTTAAGGAGTATTTTTACCATAACAGCAAAATAAAATATCAATATGCTTTTTTTTGGAGGGGGTGTCAAGTATAGCTGACCAGTTTTAGGCGAGTAGTATCAACAGGAGCTTAAAGCATGCCCTAGGATAGCTGTGACCTGAAGCATATAATGTTTACCTTTTGCTTCAGAGAAATGAAAGTGAAAATATGAAAATTATGGCAGCTCCTTTCTCACACTGATTGACACGCATGTGTACACATCTATGCACAACCTCTGCACACTGTTGTTTTTTAATAATGGAGACAGTAGTTTAAGATATTTAACACAACTATTAAATCATTGAACCAGGTCCCTGAGCCCCCTCCCAGATTTTCTGTGAGATCATATTAATCCCTATGTGTCTCTAGCTGTGTTCTGGATCAACAACGCAAGCTGAAGACTGGCAGCCGTGTTATAAGTATTCCAATGGAATAGCTTTCACATTGCCAAGNCTGCCAGGCAGCTCTCCAGCCACTCTTCCCCAAGCCTGTAGCGTTGCATGGGGTTGTTGTGACCAAAGTGCAGGACCCGGCACTTGGCCTTGTTAAACCTCATACAACTGACCTCAGCCCATCAATCCAGCCTGCCCAGATCCCTCTACAGAGCTTTCCTACCTTCGAGCAGATCAACAGTCCTGCCCACTTACAAAACTCTTATCAGCCTCTCTCACAGTAAAACTAGTAAGAAGCTGATAGAAAACTTCTACTGAAAAAAAACTTTTAGCAATAAAGAAGAAATCTGTGAGAACCTGTCCTTAGTTTCCTCATGGGAGAATGTTTAAAGCTGAGTGAGAAGAAAGCCCCAAGATTGGTCCATCTGCGTGAACTCTGCAATTTTAGTGCCAAGATTCCCATGCACTTCTTCTCTGTCCAGATGGTCTATATGAAATAACAAAATCCCAAACTAGAGAAGCTGCTAGCTCAGGTGATTTACTTTTTGATACCACCCATTGTCACTTGTTATAGTGAATCTACATTTCACTGCTGTTATGCTTATTATATTCATGTTTCAGTTTCCCCTTCTTTAAGTGTCTCTTTCCCATCTCATTCACATATTTATAATTAATACTGTGTGTTACCTACTTGCTATTTAAAAACTTCTCTTTGTTTTTGATAAACTGAACATTGATTCAGAGTGAACATACAAACCTGCAAATACTGTGGTCATTTCTGACTTTTGTATTATTACTAACTTTCAAAAATCTTGGTTTTGTATTTTTGCAGAGGAAAATTTATTTTAAAGATAGGGTTAATTTCTTTTCTATTTTCTTTCACATACAGATACAGCTACATGATTGACAACGTAATTCTTTTAATAACTGGCACATTGCATCAGCGGCCCATAGCTGAACTTGTTCCCAAGTGCCATCCACTGGGGAGTTTTGAGCAAATGGAAGCAGTCAGCATTGCCTCAAATCCCACTGAGCTGTTCAATGCAATTTTGGTTGACACACCATTAGGTAGGAACACTAAATTATTTCTTATTCACTTCTTGAAACTACTCATCCTGTATTCTTAAGAATATCTCAGATGGAGTAGCATGTTTTCCACTGGATATGCTGTGTTTTGGTAACACAAAACATGAGGTGTGGATCAAGCACTTCTGAAGTGGTGTTCAGGACATTTGCTAGCAACATTTATTAACTGCTTCTACAGCAACTTTGGGTAGCAGACACAAAGAAAACATGATACTCAAGTGTAATGGATATCTTTTATACCCTGGGTAGCCACTGATTTAAAGCATCTAGATTTTTATTTCAACACCTGCATCTGTAATTAGAAAATGTAAGATGAAATCTTGCCTATCCCTCACTAAAGATCAAGAAGCAGCCAGTTACGAAAAAATATTAGATGCTGTGGTAGAATCTAGATTCCCTTTTGGGATGTGGGCATGATTAAAACACAGAGAAAATCCCTATTTTGAAGAACCGAATCTAAAAGCAAAACACAGCGAGGCTTGGGAACATTGCATTATAAAATTGGGATGAAACTCTGCTCAGTGTGCTGCAGCAGCCAACGTGAACAAACAAAAACTAACCATCTGTGGGGCACTGCTGGGAAGGGTACTCAGAATAAGATGGAACTGGATGGATTTGAACATATGGAGTTGAACAACCACTGTGTGCCCTCATCTTGAGTACTGTGAGTGGATCTGGGTTCTGCTTCTCAAGAAGGCATGGTGGGTTGGCCCCAGACAGAAGCCAAACTCCTACCCAGTCCCTCGCTCAACTCCTGTCCCCAGCACAATGTGGGGAGAAAACAGGGAGGGCAAAGGAGCTTGTGGTTCTTGCCCTTTCTTAAATCCATTTTTCCAGAGGCACCACCAGCTTGGCTGAAGGGCTCACCTGTGCCCTGCAGTCCCCCCACTGCCAACACCTGGGCACCGAGACCGTGTACACTGAAATCACAGAAGGTACAGAGCAGGACAGCTAAAATGAACAAGGCGATAGTGCCGCTGTGTGCGGACAGGCTCAAAAGGCTGGACTGCAGTTTGGAAAGGACACGGCTAAAGAGAGATATGGACAATGTTTACAAAGTCCTGCAGGCAGTGGTTTGTCCACAGTGAGCTGCAAACTGTTGCTTACCAAATCTTTTAGAAGACCAAATCCCAGCAGAAAACTAGGTAAAATAAAACTTTTTTTTTTTTTTCCCTACAAAGCTGGTAGTAAGTTTCTGGAATTACTTTTTGCTAAACACATTTGTAAAAGCAGAGAGTAGTATCAGATTTTTAAAAGGATGGGACAAATTCTCAGTCAATGGATCTACAAAGGGAACTGACAGGGCTACATCCTCCAATACTGTTCATCCAAAAAATGGATGCTGGGAGAGTATGAAGGGAGAAGACCACAAAACACAGCCAGGCTCACATGCTCTCTTTAAATGCCATCTCCCATTGCCACTGTCTGAGACAACACTCTCTGCCAGGCAGCACTGGTCTGTCCCACTGACATAGCTTAGGAACAACGAGGGACTGGCATACTTTTGTTGGTTATGAATACAGCATTTTTAAGCAGTCCAGCTGCAGAAATGAACTTCATCCTCTGCCTCCCTGTTCAAAAGCTTGCTCTTTAGCCAGTTCTGCAGAGGACCTGAAAGCACAGATGGTCAAGGTCAAAGCTTGTGCCCCTTACTAGTTGCAACCCGTTGCCTTTCCCCCACTACAGACATACGCAAAGAGGAAGGGGTAAAACAGGAAAGAGGATTCTCCTTAACAATTGCAGAATACCTGCATGATTTAAGACAAAAATTCTCTCTCGTGTTCCTCACTAGAAAATCTCTCTAATGCCCAAACCATAGACTTCAGAGAAGATTAGGGCTTTCATTAGCATTTCTCATCTGATTCTCTCTTGAGATGTGGACTCTGGCTGCGGCACTGATTGATTCCCCTCACAGCAGATTCTCATTATAAGGAGGGAGTAGAAGGATAAAGGGAAAATCAAGAGGATTTCTCTTCCTCTCTGTTACATCACTCTTTCTTGTACAACAGAAACCTTAGATTCTTGCTTACACCCCAGTGAATGGCAATAGACGAGATGCATATTATCACCACGTAGATTTATACTGCAACATAATGAACTCTGCTTTCAGCTGCTTTCTTTCAAGACTGCTTGTCTGAAAACGACCTGGATGAAATGAACATTGAAATAATGCGCAACAAGCTGTACAAGGCAAGTTCTTGCAACATAACAATAGTACTTCGGGTTTTTCAAAGTGTCTCAGAAAAGGAGGTCAGTATCATTAACCCTGTTTTATAGATGGGGAAACAGAAGCATGGTGAGATAAAGCAAGCTGTCTAAGGTCACCTGGTTGATGACAAGTCCAGAAATCAAATCCAGCTCCTTTCATTTCTACTCCACTATAGATTTTAGGTCTGGATCCAAATTCTAATTTAGTATCTCATTAATGAAAATGCTTTAGATGCCAGGCTAATATCCAGATCCATTTGTTTATGAACAACGCAGTTATCCACCAAATGCCACAGAACTGTTAGCTCTTAAGTAAGCCTAGACAGGCTTTTGGCTAACATCTGGTTTTATTTATAAAAGGTAGATGTGATTTGACAAGGTCTAATTGCTTTGAGTCTAGCTAACATTTTTTTTACTTCAGGGTTTTGTATGATTTTCTTCCTTTTTAAATTATCTTTAGCATTGTTACAGCACACTGCTGTAATGACATGCATCTAACATGTGCCTTGCATTTTCAAAGGACTTTACAAATATTAGCACACAGGTCAATACTCTTAGGATGGTGTCTTTATAGGCTATACATATTTCATTCTGTTAATGGTTCCTCCTGGCACATTCTCTCCAAATTCTTTGTTATCCTTCTTTCACAGTGGATGCCCCAGACTGCAGGAAGTATTCTTACAGTGATCTGATTGCACCAGGGGGAAAGAAAAAAATTATTCTGTTTGTCTTACAAATGATATTTATAAATTCCCAAGCCAATATTTGATTTTTAAATATTCTGCTACTTCCTCTCATTCAAAACAAAACCAGTTATGCCCAAGTATTTTAATTCTTTCACAGTACTACTAAACTAGACACTCTATTTCCATTTGATAACATATAGATTTAATTCTTATATCCTGTGTGGATAACCATAAATTTACACTTATTAAACTTATTGCTTTTTCTTCTCACTCTTCTAAGTATCAGGGGGATCATTTTGCAAACACTTCTACATTATTAATACATCCTGTCTCCTCTGCTTCAGCTGTCAATGTGATCAATTATATTTCAGCTCTACTATCAGATAGCACTATACAGAACCTAATGCATAATCCCATGCAGCAGATCTCCTTTGAGATGTCCCTACTTAAAATTCACTTAATTACATAGTTAGTAACAAGATTATGTGAAGTTGTAGCAAATGAATTTTGATAACAGAAATGTTTCCTAAGACAGTATTTTAGGGGATGGAGAGGTAGGGGTAAGAGAATCTCTGAGATATTTATTTCCTGCACAGGTATTTTGAAATGGGTGCAAAGGCCAGAAACCTTAATAGACCAAAAGGCTCTGCAGACCAGTATTACAGAAGCTTTGTCCGCTGTTCTGTCTTAATCCCGGGTTTAGGGTAGAGCAGTAGGGATTAGTTTGTGCATCCTCATAGTGCTGGCCCAACAGCCCCGGCATATTCCCAAATCCCCTCCTCCATGCTATAAATGCAGAGTTTCCTTCTGCTGTCTGCTTATTATACAGTGGAAGCTCAATGAAGCTCAGTAAGTTCCCTCTTTAGAGTACAAAGAAAACATTCGTCCTATAACAATTTTTAAAAACATTTGAGCCCATATTGTAATAACAAGACATTTGCATTTTAATATTTCAACTTTCAGTTCAGCAAAGTAATTAAACACATACTTGAATTTAGATTCATAGGTAGAATTAGAAGTATTTAAAAATTAGGTTCATGACTATGTGCTGTATTGGTCCAGGTCGTAAGTAGCATTCAAGAGCATTTCTCCTCTTCTTTCATGTAGTCTTATCTTGAGGCATTCTATAAGTTTTGTGAAAAACAAGGTGGTACTACAGCAGAAATCATGAGACCTATTCTTGAGGTAAGAAAAATTCTGTCTTTGTACATGGAAGTACTCCACAATGTTTTCATAATTAGGTTACTTTGTTTTTTCCTGTTCCTTCTCTCTCCTTTTGCAAAGTTATTTGTCAAATGTTTGCTTCTCCTCTGAATAATAACTATTTTTCTAAGATGTAATGAAGACTTTATTCTAGGACGACTTTTACCTCCTGACTAGAGAAGCGGCTAGTCCATTACTGGGGAGGAGTTAGCCTCAGTTAATATTTTTCCGTAACAGAGAGCAGAACAGCATAAATGGTTCACTAATCTCAAAACTGTTGTCCCTTTACATTTTTCTGTATTATGTAGAAAAACTAAAAAAGTGGATTATTCTTACACCTCCTACCTCAAAATTAAATTTGGGATAGCCAAGGTCTGGCATTACTGTATATTTACTAATCAATAACCTTTAAGCTTCTTGGCACTATTATGTTTGTTTAGTCTCCTATTAAAAGTAATGGTTGAAGTTAGAGGTAAGTGATCTTTGGAACTGGTGTCATACAGAAAAGCCCAACATTACGTGTTTCATTTTTGTCTCAACTTAGAAATGTTTAATATTTATTTTTTCCACAACATACAAAATTCCTAACGCCCTCCTCCCCAAAGCATACCAGCAGCATAGTGAATTATATTTTTATCTGTTATTGTAATAAAAGATGCAGAAATTCCTAAAATGGACTTCTCAGCATTCAGCTCTGTTTTGTTTTGTTTTGTTTTGTTTTTTCTCCTCACATGGTTTATCACAGTTCTTTGCAGAGTTTGAGCGCCAGATCACCCATTTGCTTCCAGGAGTCTTTTTTTTTCTCTGGATAAGCAAAACTTACACCCTGGAAACTGACTGAACAGAATTCACTGAGCCCTGATGACATCACACTAAAAGTGTGCATTATAGGAAAGAGATAATAACCCTCGGAGCTCACCCCTGAAGGCAGAATGAGCCTAAATTATATCTTACGAAACAATGTTCTGAAAGGGAAGGCAATTTCATATTTTATTTAACTAGGTCACAATGTTTCAGTTTATGTTCTAAAGAAAATATTCTTAATCAAGTTAAATTGACCAGAAATTAAGTATTATGACTATTATTTTCTGAAAAATAAAAATCAAGAGGTAAAGACATTTTTACCTGGCAAAGGTAAAGACATTTTCCACAGTTGATTCAGATTTTTCAAAGTTCATTTTTAGCTAGAAATTCATGCTGAGAGCAGATTCCTTACCAACATTAGGTTTAAGCATGTTATAAAGCTCTCTTTGTATCAATTGTAACAGTTTGTTCTGTGATTCTTTAAAATCCCTATCTAATGTCAATCAGCTAGGAGGATAAACTTTTCTGTAGAAGATTTCCTTTTCTACAGGATTTTAATAATCTGAAGACACACATAGAGCAGATTGCTAATGGCTGAATTCACAAAAAGCCAAAGTTTAATTATTCAAAAGAATACTTGCTATTTATTCTGTAATCTTATATGTAAGACTACCAACCTGACCCGGTCAGAATGAGGCTGCGGTATTTAGCTCCCCAACTCCTTGACCACCGGTCACGGTGCCAACCTTCCACGTTGAAAGTACTGATGATCTCTCTTCCACCATGGACAACAAACATTGTATGTTTAACCCTGAATCTGGCAAGAAACCGCAGGACTACACTGCAGCTAGCGCTGTGCCTGTTCACGCTAATTCTCAAGTAGCAGGCATGCTACTTCAGTTTCCCATATGGAAACTAAAGCACTTAGGAAATGGGCATCCTGTGACTCCACCTCTACCTGCAGCAATCAAATGGGCCAAGTCACCAAATAACTGCCTCATGGCCTTACTCACTATGGAGAACCCCATGGGCCAATGAACTTGATGAGCTGAGAGGTCCGTATGGATGGGACTGATCCTGCAAATTTTCTCAAACTGGGAGCCACAGAATTAGGCCCCAAACCCACCAGCATTATTTGCAATTACATCTGAGCATGCTTTTTTCCCAATAAAATATTACAGATCTAACAGCTAGATTCTACACAGCTTTAACAAGTTAATAAAACAAAACATTTGTCCTTCCAAAACAGTTTCACTACAGCTGATATGCCTGTTCATATTAATAAGGCAAGTGAAATTTGGCTATTCATTAGCTAGAAATCTTTTCAAGCATACTTATTTTCTTCTCATTATTTCTCTATTGTTTATTCATTTTCCTTACACTGAAGTCAGTGCCAGAGGGCAGCTGGGTCTCTGTGACAGTGTGTTCCAGTACACAGGAGTAGGATCTATGAATATGTGCTTAACTGCTCGAGTTGTAGAACTGTGTTGCAACTGTAGTCTTAATACTCAACAGAAAAGAGTACCTTGCTGCTTAAAACAGGTCAAAAATTCACAGCATAAGAAATTTTGCAAGCTGCCTAAAATGAGCATATACTGTGTATGGTTCACTTGGAAGATTTTCGTGCATAATCCCTGCAGTTAGCAAGGGTTCTGCTGTTCTTGCAATACCTAAGTAAGTAATAAAGGCAAAAAATAAAACCATAGTCAATTTAGATCTCAAGACGGAAGAATAGATTTAAATCAGACAGAACTGAGTAAGATTATTTTTATTTACCATTACATTTTTAATTCCTACTGTAAGAATGGAAAGTGAAATTTTGCCTTGTACAAAAGAACAACCTGAGATCTAGATGTTAGAATTACTTTCAGTCTACTGCTGCAGGGAAAATACAAATACTATAGGCATCTAAACCTGGCAGAAGAAATACAGCCCTTGATTCTATGTGTTAAAAATTAACTGTTATTTGAAACACTTGAAAACTTTAACTTGGCAAGTGAAAAGCCCCCTCCACCTTCTTAAATCATCATTTTAAATATGTGCATTCAGACACTTTTTTTTTTTTCCCCCCAGAATTTCCATTCAACCTTTACTCTCAACATTACTCTGAGTTACCCCAGAACAGTACTATTGATTCTTGGTCCTTTCCTGTATTATTATTGTTTATAAGAGTATTATTTCATAACTTCAGAAGGGGGTGTGAGGGGATCTTCTGTTGTCAACATCTGGGTAACTAAGTAGGAAAATAAGGAAGTAACAGAAATTATATTTTCAGTACGAAAATAACAGAATAAAAGCTGTGCTTGCAAAACAATGTTTGATTTTCTAGTTAAAATTCAACAAGTATTTGCAAATAAGGATTTACATTTCTTAAAATAAGGTACGTTTCTAATGCTCTGACGTCCGTTTTTCTTTTAATTTTCCATAGTTTAGCTTACCGAAAAAAAAACCCCATATCCCACCTTAACTTAGAATGAGATCTCCATAACACCTCTTTATTGTTTGTTTTGCATATTAAGTTTGAGGCAGACAGACGTGCCTTTATCATCACCATTAATTCATTTGGCACTGAGCTGAGTAAAGATGACCGAGAGAAGCTGTATCCAACCTGTGGAAAACTGTATCCAGAAGGCTTACACCTGTTGGCCAATGCAGATGACTACGAGCAAGTGAAGTGTGTTGCAGATTACTATGCAGTATGTAATCTAATTTCTTAAAACAAAAAGCCAGAATACAAATATTTAACATCTCTTGATGTCAGCAAAATTGCAAAGAGTATTCACATAAGTTAAAAGCATTTTTGAGAGAGAAGAAAATCAGCGAAGGTTGAAAAGATCCCATAAAGAAATATATGGAATCAAAGGCCTCCGATATGAAGACATTATATTATTACGTTACTGCAATACAAAGTTCCTCTTACAGTGATGGTTAAATAAGACCAAATCACATTCTAGTAAACAAAACTCTTCCTACTTCATTAACCCTCCCCAAATTGAGTTTCACTTCACAGTTGCTGCCTCCAAGATTTTGGAGCAAAAGCCTAAGTCATTTTAAAATGAGCTGACCAAACAATTCATTTCACAGATGAGTGCAAACCTGATTTATTGCTAGTGTACCGTAAAAATGCCGATCTGAAAAGTTCTCTCTAAATCACTGACTGAATCAAAGAAACAGATGAAGTTGTTAATACTGATGCGACTAGTGCTGTTATTAAAGATGAACCAAAACGCAACACGTGCGCTATGAATTAACTGTGGTACTCTGACTACCTATAACATTTAAACTACCTCCAAGTAGGTACACAAAACAAAATGATGTCTGGTCTACTGCTTTTTCCACCGAAGAAACAAAGCTGGAGATGCACATCTTTTTCCTGTGCATAAGCAGAATGTTAGAAGCCTGTGTCACCATGTCAGCGTGGTACGGAGCAAGTCTATTCGTGTGATGGTAGGATATTTAGATGAATTTGGGAACCATGGTAGTAGACCTATACTGCACTGCTACTTTACAGGAAAAACAAAACAAATACACAGAGAAGCAAATTACACAGAAATGTAACACATAATAAATGAAGCTAAATATATCTGCGCAAAATATTCCAGGATGACATATCAGACTAATGGATTTAGATACAATATTAACGCAGATAAAGCAAATCCAGCTGATTACTGGAAATAAAATGAGCAGCCATGTGAGGATCAGAGTTCAGTGTTTTGGCTCCATTTACAGTTCTGGCTCTGATGGATACTATTTGTACAAGAAGTTGAGTGCTCTCTGTCCAAAGGAGTGAAAGGTCGTGTGTCATTCTACAATAAGCCTCTTTTAGTGCCGTCAGTAAATTACTTTAAGTTGTAGGAAATGACGGTAGGAAATACAAGAACAAATGTGATTTTTCTTTCTTTCGCTGACTATACGCTTTTAACTTTTGATTTATGTAGAACTGTAATCTATACATGAGTTCTTCTATACAGAAAGATTACTTAACATAGATTGATTAATAAAGTAATGTACGGTATCTTGTGCTGCACAGAATGCAAAAGTACCGTATTTTCATTGGGTGGTTGTCCATGCTTTTAGGAATACAAGGCTGTCTTTGAAGGTGTAGGGAGTGGCACTGGAGAAAAGACACTGGAAGATGCATTTTTTGAACATGAGGTAAGAGCTTCTAACCTTAAAATATCAAAATGAAAGTTACCCACCTGGAATAACATTTAAACCGCGAATGAGATACTAGGCTTTTGATTCTATTATACTGCGTCATTCAGTTTTGTATTCAAGAACACAGTATTTCTACGGCTGTCAACATCTGGCTGAATTAAAATAGAAGGAATTATGTTTTTAAATAAAATAAATCCCAGGATATTCTTCTGAAGATTAGTTATAGAACTGTCAACCCTGATAGCCTATCCAAAAGCCATCTCATATAAACTGCTTAATGAAATTTCTTTTGAATAGTCTACTGAAGAAGGTATTCACCACTGTCATTTACTTACCTGTAACGTTGCTGTGGTCTATTACTAAAATTAATCCAGAGATGACATTTCAATTATATTTATACTCAAGAGACCCCTAAATATAGTCATGGTGGCAAAGTTATATACAAATCTTGATCATAAAAGCTACCATATAAAAATCACATTTGCCTTCTTTAATATTTTATCATAATGCTCGTTTCATCTTTTCCACAGGTAAAGCTGAATGTGCTTGCATTCAACAACCAGTTTCATTTTGGAGTATTTTATGCCTATGTAAAGTTAAAGGAACAAGAATGCAGGAATATTGTATGGATTGCTGAATGCATTTCTCAGAGACACAGAACCAAAATTAATAACTACATTCCGATTTTCTAAATCTGAGAATTTATAAACCTACAATGCCTGAAAAGATGCATTATCTCATACAAAAGAAGAAAATTCTTATTTCAAAAGTTAACTCTTATCAGATGATTTAAATCATATTAATGATTCTCCTTATATACAGCAGTGTAAGAAAAAGTAATGTAATTAGAGATACGAGTACTTTATAAGGAAATATTAACGGGCTTATTCATAGTTTTTGTTGGTAGATTTGTTCCCCACTGTGCTCATTTTAATTTAATTGATAAATAAAAACTCCCTGCAAGGTCTTACACACATATTCCTTCTTTTTTCTGGAAGCAAGCTTTCTGTTAATGACATCTGAAAAGCTCTTTAATGGCTTAATTTTGCATTAACGGTTTTCTCAAAGGGCCAACTAAACCACCGCTACTGTCTTACACTTATGGTCTTCTTTATGGCATATGAGATTGTATGAAGGACTTAATACACAAGTAAGAGAGAAACTTCAGGGTTACTCTGAGATTTCCCTTAAGGAATCTCAGGAGAGCTTCCTGAACCTTTCTAACTGTGAGGCTTCTCTGCAGCTAAATGTAAATAAGAAATTTCATCTTCATGAAAATGTTTTCACTTATTCCTTTATGGTCACATGAGGAAGACAGTAAGTGTCAAACACGGGTGTCTGATCCACTCCACAGCAATACAAATATCTCCTCCCAGCACACCAAAGACACTGTCTTATGTATGCACTAAGGAAGATTATGAAACATGAATGAAAATACCAGCCAAGTCTGTATCAGTTTTACATCAGACACAAACAACACCAGCTCTGAGCTATTTGAGGACCTGGCTAAGATTAGTAACTAAAAATAGAGTGAACAGTTGAAGCCAGATTGTAGCAGGACAAGATTAATTCTGCTGAAGAAAAAGGAAGGATTTTGAAAGCCATATCAACATTCTGCCTTCTGACTCCATTCAAAATATTTGCCCTCTTATCTCTGAAACAGGCCATACCTTGATTTTCTGCATGACTCCTTAGTTTCAGGCTGCACAATAGCCAATCTCAATCTTCAGCTGACTATGCCTCCAGTAATATGATACAGAAATAAAATCCATTTCCTGCTGAGTAGACAGAAAAATAAAATATATCTGCTGTCAACACCTCAGAGTTATGGAAAACATGCAGGCATCATGGCTTTAAGAACTGTGATAGAATCTCTCTCTCTCTCTAAAATATACAAGTGCACATGCATACATACATAGAAAATAGAAAACGTTACCATTTTTATAGCTAAAACCACAGTTCCTAAATTGTAAATATAACCAAAGGGTTACATTCTAGAACATTTCATACTGATTCAATAGGGAATTGAGAGGATTTTTAATATTTTGCTTTATTGTGAATCATGGAGAACCTTACACTATTACTTTAAAAAATATTTTCAGAGAGTTTCCTTTAGAAATAACTTAGTAGGAATTTAGAAAAATTGACTAAAAATAAATAAGTGCTTAAGAAAATAATACAAATCATATCTCTATATTAAGGCTTCTTTGTTTAGTAGTTCTAGTAATTCAGAAGCAAAAAAAACCCAAACTGAACTGTAAGGTTTGTGGATTGCAATTTCATTTTGGCACGTGTAATTGCTTCCTTGCACTGCTTTTACTATCTTGCATCTCTTAATTTGTATTTCCCAGCCTAATCTGTGACCAATGCTTTCCAGTTCACACCTCTAT
>VZTL01051368.1:0-22130 GCA_013400535.1 Scopus umbretta | reverse complement strand
TTTTTAAGGATTTACTAATTTGTGAGGCCATCATGTTGATGTGTAGCTGACAGTTCTGTGCCTCAGTGTTACTGTTAAAGCCTATCATCTTTCACCGTGTTTATCACTGCCTTTTTTTTTGTTGTCTTAAACAGGCATGGCTTACTCAAGCGTCTCTGGAGACTCCTAGCATCCTTGTGCAGGCCTGTCTGTATGATCTAAAATTTCTGTCCTTGGATCCAACTTTCCCATGAGTCTGTCTGGATTTTCTGTAATAGAGCACAGCATTTTTCTGCTGCATCTGCTTTCTGTTATGTCGTCTTACAGCCTTGTAGTCTCTGAGCAGTTTTTTCAAGTCCCCATATTTCTTATGGAGATCTCTGCTCAAGCAGGCTTGCTTTAGTCTGAAGACAATTTGCCCTCTAGTTATGACTGAGTTTTGTGTTGGTCTCCTTGAACTCCTTATTTCATTGTGGTGCCATATGTCTGATATCATGTGTGCCCCTGGGTTCAGTTGCTCTGCTTTGATGGCTTATGCCTGAGTTAATGATGACTGTGGTGTTATTAATTGCTACTACTTTGTAATTCCTATAAAGTCCTTTCCTACTTAGGAGCTGTATGAATTGCAGACCTCTGCTTGTTGTTAGGTATACGCATAAACTTCCCAACATATGGGTGGTTCTGGGTAACTCTTGGAACCAAGAGCAGTTTCTAGTCGCCTCTGGAGTGAAGATGACTGTGGAATCCAGGGTCCTATCAGTGTTGTCACAGTCTTTTCTGTCCGCCGCTGCTGGTTCTTTTGGGCATGCCAGTGAGCATAATCATGTTGGCCAGTGTGATGCTGTGCTGTAGGATGACCAGCTAAACTGAGCTACCCATATGTGCTTTTCCCTCTAGATATCCTTTTTTCCTTTGGTATCCCCATCTCTATTTCCAGCCTGTTTTCACTTACACAGGATCAATGGTCTACTTGTGACAAGCTAATTTTTGAGGATGAGTTGCTTTCATGCTATAAATGGCATGTAGTTGCTGAGCCAAGAATCTAGTGCTCTGCAAATGCAGTCACAGGTCATCACAGGGAGTCTGTAGGTTTTCTCCAGGATGCAATATATATGTGTTTCTTCTTGGTGAAAACAACATTGTGTTTTCATGAAAACTGATGATTGTGGCATCATTTCTTCGCCAGAATCCGCTGCTGCGGTACATGCAAGAGGTCTGGTATACCCAAGCAGGACTTCTGCTGTAGATGAAGAGTCCTGCCTACAGAGTCCAGTTTCCTTTGAAAGGTGCCATGATGTCCTTTTAGGAGGCTACAGCTAAGTTAGTTTATCCATCCAGGCCTGAAGGGCAGGTCAGATTATTTTGGTAATCATGCCAGGATGAGAAATTAGTCAATAGGCTTCTACAGCAGTTCTCCTACAAAACCCTGGCTTTTGGAAACTCGGTGGGCAACTGCACTGTAAGTGTCCTGTTGTTGGTATTACAGTAGTGGATGGCTTCTGACATCAAGAGTGAGTGATTGTAAGCAAGGGAGATTCACTAAGGCTGTAATGTGAGAGCACTGTGTTAATGTAGCTGTAACTGAATCAGCACCACAAGAAGATTAAAAGAAAGTACTTCTGGTGTATTAAAAGGAGCAGGTGACCTAGGAGACTTTAAAGTCATTAGCCTGAGGTGGAATCTGTGCAATTTTAATGGTAAGAGTTAATTTGCAATTCAATGGAAGATTTAGCAGCTAAATATATATACTAATGAAAATAGGTCTGCCTTGTGGAAGGGAGGTCTCAGTGTGAAACGTGACAGGTTTGTCAAGATTACAGCCTGGTTGATGAAAGCGTCAGTGGTAAAATTGTTTCTCCAAAGCACTTGACTGTACTATAGTTTATTTTATTGAAAGGGCTTGCATTGCTAATGGAGAGCATGTTATCTGTATTGAAAACTGTCTCAGTGGAGAGAGAAACAACTGTGGAGTTATCTTGAGATTGATGCTTGGGCTCAAGGGTGTGTAATTTTGTGTGTCAGCTATCCCAATGATGAGACGATTACTGTTGGGGAAAACTGGGAGGAGAGGGTTGATGAATAGGGCAGTTGGCAGTCTGGGGTAGCTGGTGAAATAGTGAAAAGGAAACCAGAAAAGAGGTTAGATGTAGCTGGCCGTAAGGCAGGACAGCGGGGGAGGCTGTAGAGGTTGTAACTGTGGGATGGGAACTGTGACAAAGAGTGAAGTTGTTCTAGGTAATCACCTCTGCAAGCTGTCATGTGTCCTTTTGCACAGGCCTGGCACAAGTATCGCCTATCCAGGACTAAGGACTAAGGCCGTCATCTAGGCTTTGCACTTTTGCATTGCTGGCACGCATCTCCCTTTCTCAAAGCAGTAGGTGTTGGTAAAACACTGCAACACTGAGCTTCAGAAATCTGCTTCTTCCTTATTGAAAGCAATTTAAACTTGCCAGCAGAATCTCCTAATTTTAGACTCTATTTAGTGCCTTGATCATTTAAAGTATGACTATTGAACTGAGCTATCAGGAAGGATGTCTGTATTTACTTTCCAAGTTACAGTGTTTAACAGATTTATTTCAATGTTGTAACTCTTACTGAGTAGTACAGCAATAAAAAAAAATTGTTAGACTAGAAAATTAACTTTTGAAACACAAACACTTGAAAATACTTGAGATAAGTCCGACGGCTGCCCTCTCCTTGTTCAAAACAATCTATCAAACCGTAGAAAGAGAATTTTAGAAATCGAAAGAAGAGCATGAAAACCCCAGGCATGAAAGTTGTCTTCCGAATCTAGCAAATAGCTGAAGCAAAACTTCCAGTGGAGGGTATGTAGGATTGACTGGTGCAAGTAGTTCAATCTTCGTGGAGTTTATTTTAAAAATAAGAAGAAAAATCTGAACGTGAACGGTAATATTAAAATCAAATTTCTACCAACTTAAAATGCTGGTTAATTCTTCTTGTAGAAGAGATTGGTGTTGAATAATAAGTGAAATGAGGTTGTGTGGAGCCTCTCTTGTTACTAAAGGTGTGCAGAATAAAGGACTTTGTGGCATAACTGAAAAAAAAAAAGACCCTCTTGGAAGAGTACTTTTCAGTGGGATAGCAGAGAACAGTAAATGCTTTTACCCTGGCTAGAGGCTGATTTGCCTTCCCCTGGCAGTAAAGCTTCCCCTGGGATGACTTTTCTGAGACAGAGAAGCCTACATAAATGAGGGTGATGTAACTGGAGCTTTAGAGTCAAGGCTTCCAGGTTGCAGCATCCTTGCTTGCGGAGAAAAGTGTGTGCAAGGTGTTTAAAAATCAAGTAGGTTTTTAGACTTCCTTGGCATCCCCGGGAAGGGAAGCCTGGCTCTGTTTTCTCCCCTAAAGCAGTCCTGTATAACTTTTTGTAAAATTTTGATTTCTTTCAGAGCAGCTTTAGGAAGCAGGAGTAAAGCTGGCAATGTCAGTTTTATACTGCTGAATATGAAAACTGTGAATTGGACACAATCATTACCACATTCTCTTGTCCTTGCAAATCCAGCAGAAATGCAGTGAATAACCTTTTCTTTCAGTTTCCAATAGCTTTGTGCTGTCTCTAGCAATGCATTCTATTCCCCTTTTGGCAACCAGAGTAGGGACCACATTTCACTTCAAACTTTGTGGTGGGCTGCTATACAGTGCTGCAAAATGTTCTGTCTACATGCAGTTAAGTAGGAACTCCCAACACCTGCTTTTCACCTGCTTTGAAGCATGTATTTTCTGGCTTGGCTCTTCAGAGTTTTGTAGTATTAGCAAAGGCTCTGGTTTTAACTACCATTAATTTTTCAAGCCTTTGTCCTTTTGGAGTGGTTTCCTCAACAAGATGATAACTGAAGTTGGAATCCCTGAATAAAGCACAGGTGAAAGCAGGAATGGATTAATCTTCCCGGCTGTATGCAAAATAACTGCCTGCTCAAGGTACGTCAGAGGCTGGGAGCGGTTCTGTATCTGTTCATACATCTGTTCTTTAACCATGGCTGTTGCTTTATGGCCATACACTGTTTGTTAAGCCTCCCTTTTTAAACAGGTCACAATTACAGAGGGCACTGTGACTGCCAGCTAAATGTAACTGTGCTCAGCTGACAGTTAGCGTATGTAATGTCTTGGTATTGTTTAATGTTCTTGTTTGCTTGTATGCCTCTACCAGGGAACTGTTGGTTCATTGTAATCAAAATGTATTACTAATGATGTGTTCTGCATCTCTTAAGTGGCAGTATCACTGCTAACATAAAAGCATTTTTTTTTCTTCAGGCTTCCAAGGAGGAATGGCTTCTGATCTCTGCCAGCAAAAGCAGAGCTGTCTCAGTTGAACAAACGTACGATGACCATCTTCATGCATTTAAAAGGAAAAAGGTCTACAATACATAAATGAAACTTTTGCTCAGGTGGTTTAAAAGAGATCCAGTGTGACAGAGCCTGCCAGTAGTGGTAATTCTCAGGCTGCGTGGCTGGTGGCTGTCTCCCAAAAGCTATTGTGTGAAAAGAAGGTTTCATGTTCACTAAGTTGTGCAGCCTGGAGATATGGACCTGTTCATACACATATATCCATAGGAACAAAGTCTGAATCTATGGAGTCCCGTTATTGCTGCAAGGTTAACACACGGGTGCAAGTCTTGCTGATTTACAGCATGTTAACAAATTTTAAGTGGTGGTAGGGGAACTGGCTTGGCTGTACTTTATGCTTTTTCAGTTATGGTATGCATTCAGCAGGCAAGTGGCTTTATGTTAAATGGCAGTTAGGAACTGTGGTGGAGTATTACATGTCTAAATTGGTTTTGCTCTTGAACCTTTGCTTGTGCACTCTGATACTCCTCCTTGTGAAGGAGAGTGTGGTAGAGAGAAATGAGTTGTACTGCTTCAATAAAAATCTGACTCATCTGGTCTCAAGCTCCTGTTTTGCACTTCTGGTGCTGTTTCAGTCTTTTCGTGTTTATGTTCTGATTTTTTCCTCTTCCATTTGCAGACAACTTTTGCATTCCCCAGCTCGTGGACTAGTGAGAGGGCTGTGCCATTAATATAAAACAGCTGTGAAATGAGTGGAAAACTTAAGAATTCAGTAAACACTGTGAAGGGAGTGTACTTGCACCACAGTACTATCTCAATGCCAAACTTGACTAAAATCTAGTGTGGGTGACTTCAGATTTGATTAGTGTCAACAGCATTGCTGGGGAGCGCTGGAGAAAGCGTGTTTTAAGAATTTAAACAAATGGTTCTTACTGGAAAGGTTCTGGTGAAAACTAAACGGCTGTTGTAGAAGATGCATTTGAGGCAAGTCAACAACCTTAAAACCCTAATCTCCAAGTGGTGCTTTTCTGTCCCAAAAGTCAATTGTTCAATTGTCTAGGGTATAATTGTTCATTGTTTGTTACAGACTTAAAATAACAGAAGCGTCTGCTCCTTTCTTCTTCAAACACAGCTTTCAGGTTAATCTTGGTACACACAATTCACGCTAATGCTAATACCATTTTACCTAAGTATTGAGAAGTAACATAGCTGTTGCTTAGGCTGTGCTGTCAGTAAACATTTTAAATAAATCAGTGCTGTAGTGCCAAATGTTCAGCTTGTTCTTGCCTCCTGGTCTGTGACACATGTAGATGTTATGCAATGAGAATGTAAGTTATCAAGACTGATGTTGCAAGCTCGTGCTCTTCGAAGGAAGTGCCAATACTTACAGTGGTTTAATTAGATGAGCAGTGTTGTTACTACCTTTCAGGGGTAGTCAGCTTAGGTGATGGTTGTGGAGAGGCCAAGGCACGGCATTGGGAAGAAATGGGGTGCTTGAGGGGGGAGAAGTTAGGTGTAGCTCCCATGTTTCTATCCTGTGGTGTGTGTTAATGCTTGTGTGAGCCTTTCCCTACCTTACTTCATTTGCTTTGCATTTTGCAAACATGTTTCATTGCCAAAGGCCCATACATTACCTGCAGGCTGCTCCGCTATTTCTGCTCATTAACATTGTACACTAACTTGCCTTTCCCTCACTTCATGGACTTAATTTCTTTCTCTCTTTCTTCCTCCCCTCCCACCTTCCCACTCTGAATCCCTGCATGACCCTCGCTGGCATTTCACTGCTATAGACTGGCTGATCAGGAGTGCCTGCCTCTTCGCCTCTTCCCCTTACCCCGAGTGCTGATGCCGCATTTCCCCCTCTTGCTGCACTGGGATTGTGATTCTTGCAGGTCCTACCAAATATCTTTCCCTGTTCCACAAGCTGAAATGTGGTTATTAAGGTCTCAATAGCTGGAGCTTGCCTGGCTCCTTCAGAAAAAACCAATTCTTTCAGATGCTTTCCTTTGCAGTTATAGCTCTTGGAGGCCTGAGTTCTGGTAAATGACTGGTTAGATGGCTTCCTTCTTGCTGTTTATTGTTTTAAGTTAATGTTTAATCACTTGATATTAGTCAGAAGGAGGCACAGAAGCAGTCTAAGTGAGAGTCTGAGCTTTAAGAGGGGAAGTAGGTATTGAAGTGGTAGACTGGGGGAATTTGGGAGGTTAAAGTTTCAAACCTCATCTGCATTCAGATACTTGGAACAACACTGCTTTACCCCAGCCAAAAGGAGATGCCCTGTAGGCACCAGCTTGTTTTGAGGCTGAAATGGATGAGGAAGCCTCAGGGAAGAGCTTGGAAGTAGATGGTTTGCAGTGAGGGGATAGAATGTACATTGCTGAAGAGGAATGTGTCTAACGGCAGCAATTGTACAGTCTCTGTAGGCTGATGCCACTGCCAAAAGAAAACGTGCTGGAGGCTCCTTCTTTGGGCAGGCTTTTCTACCACAAATGCTAAACAATCTCTACAAAATGATCAACTTTAAAAGCTAATTTTGTATGTATTTTCATGTGATGTGGATACAGGTTCAGGTCTTTCCTATTTTCTTTTGTGGCCGTGTTAACGTTGGCCAACATCAGGCTGCATAGGTATGGAAGTGAATGGAAAGTGGGATAAACTGCATAGTTTACCCATGTAGAGCTTGTCAAATGAACTTGGGTAACTTCCCTGACTGAAAGGTGATGTGGGGGGATTTTTTAAAGATGATAGAAATCCAGTAGGCCTAACTGAAGGCAGCATCAGTAGGCATTTGATTGATGTTACATGGGACACTGTTAATGGAAAATAAGGGGCGGGATGCTGAAAGTGCTGGTTAGTGTATAGACAAAATATTCTGGTTCTTTTTGCTGACATGCAGCACTTCTCTGGAGCTATGTATGCAGCTTTCACTGTCTTTCTGTGATATTGCTATGAACAGAGAAATGAGCTAGCACTTATGATAGCTGTCTGCTGTGCTTTAGAAATACAACATATTCAGCAAAAAAAAAAAAGGAAGAAAGCATTTTTTGCTACAATAGCAGTAAAGAAAAAAAATAAATTTTAGTAGCTGGCAGTGTTTTTCTATGGTTAGAATAGTTTGAATTTCCTGCCAGATGCTAACTCAAAAGCTTTTATGGGTCTACTGGCATCTCCTTGTCAATGCTGAATTTTGAGCTTTTGCCTCTGTTGGTCCACCTTCACTTTCTGTCGCTACTGGTGGGGTGTCTAAAAAAATAAGCTGTCATATATTCTGAGAAGCCTGAAGGTGGAACTTGCATGTTTGAAAACATTCTCAAAAAAACTCAGCTTGCCTTTCTTTTCTGTCTTTTTTTGTGAAAACTTGTAGGCTTTAAATTATATGTAGTTATTATTAATAGATAAATATGAAATATATTAAATTATATATAATTGTAATTATATATAAATATAATGATATATATATGTAAAGGCTTTCCACTGCCTTATTAAGCCCATTATTCCTGTTAATTTGTCTTTTAATTAAAAGAGGAATAGTAGAACATCCCAACTGTTTGCTCCTGGGTACAGTCAAACTAAGTAGGCTGGTGGGAACTATGGAGTGGAGTAGCATTTCCTGGGCTGGGTCTCTGCTGGTGACAGCTTGAATGCCTCGCTCTATCCTAGCTTTTAAGGCTGGTATTGAAGAAGGTGTGCTCAGTGTTTTATTCAACCCCGCTCCCACTTTCTCATTGGTGTAAATAGGACCATTTAGTAGCTTAGCTGTATTTTGAGATTTGGATAGCTTTTTCTGTCTCTGCCTACTGGGTAAATCTTTATTCAGCTTTTGAAGTACTTTGGTACCCCTCTCTTTTTCTAGGGAAAATCAGTGTTCAGTGAGAAGTCAGCTGGTCTGATTCATTGTGTGAACCTGGTGAACTTCAGTCTGTCTAGCTCAGCTCTGCATCACCAGAGGGCTGTTCATGAAGCATGGGGCTGTTGCACTTTGCCAAGAGTTGGTGGGAGGAATTAAGCAGACAACTGTTTTAGATGGCATGTCCTTTGTAGAATGAGGGAATGGACTGGGTGACTTGCTGGATCTCTAATAACCTCTCTACTCTTCATGTATGACTAAAATAGTCCCTGATTTTAGATGCTTTACTTAAGTTGAATGATGAACATTTTGGATGCTACAGTGATGAAAGCCATAGGATCAGGTATGAATTTGTCTTCTGTTGCATCTTCTGTACCTTTGATGGCATAGAATGGAAATTTACCTTGTATTAATTGACTAATACTTCCTGATAACAGATTTAACAACTCTTACTGTTAATGCTTGCTTTTACGTGCAGATGGATTTGTACTTGAATTGTAGAAGCTGTCAAAGAACAACTAGATACCCAACCTTTTCTGTCTCATCCCAATAGCTGAAAGATCAGGTTGTTTTTTGCAACATCAAAAAGTAAATTGTGTTTTTCACAGACATGGCATATGTCAGTAACAATTTATTCTTCTGCTGGGTGCTTGAAAAATCGTCCTTTACCTTTAAGAAGTCCTTTTCCCTTTTAAGAATATGATCTGCAGGGCTCTTTGCAATGTAATATCTTCATTCTTTTGAAGAAGTGCTGAAGTGATGATACTATATGGCAGTTTAGTGTTCCAGGGAGAGACTAGACTATTTCTTCAGAAAGAGCAAAGGTTTAAGATTTTAAGGAACTTCTTGCAGGGGATGGCAAAGGAATCTGGTGGAGCTAATTTTCTTCTTTTCCAAGAGCAAAGGTTTTTAGGAATTAGTCGAAACTAAAAGTGTCTGAGGATGGAAATACCCATGCAATTTATGCCCATGACTCTTTGGGGTGGTTTTATGAAACAAGCTTGAAAAACCAAGAGTAATGCCTTTACATTTGTGTCTTATTTCCAGGCTTGTGGTTTAGGGGTTTTGGGGTTTTTTTTTGGTTTGGTGTTTGTTTGTTTTTTGTTGTTGGTTTTTTTTTGTTTGTTTGTTTTGTTGTTAGATGATTGCTTAATCCCTAGAATAGCAAGATGAGTTTGGGGCCTTTGATTTTTCTTTTTGAGTTGTTTTGCAGTAAACTGATCCTGTTAAAAAAGATCCTAATGCCAAAGGGAGGGATCAGTTGCTCAGATGCTGAGAGTTCTGGCAAGATACTGCTGTGCTCCAACTGGCTTTCATGAATTCGGGGGTAGATCTGTTTTCAGGATTGGATGAATTTTCTATAATTCAACCTCCCTGCTCTCTATACAGTGCCTCCAGTGAAGCAGAATTAAGGCTTGGCTGCAGACTTTTCATTGAGGAGAATTTTGCATAGCTGGGCCCAAAATAAAAGAATCATGTGGTTGCCTATTTGCCTATGCATCTTCCTTCAGTGTGCACAGAAACCAGGCCGGGACAAACCCTTTGACATTAGCATTTCTTCAGTTTGCATTTGGCTGCACATAAAGCAGGTTTTGCAGCAAAGCAAAGGAGAAGACGACCCATATTAATCTTATAGTGGAAAATTGCTTTGTTGTGTGTCACTGCGCAAGCTGTCCAAAAGCTACTGGTAACATTTCAGCGTGGAGACGAGACCCACCGCCTGCCTGTGGCTCTCTCCGAGTGTGCTTTCACACAGTTAGAANACTATAGCAGCTACTAGGAAGAAAATGAACTCTGAATTAAGCTGAAACCAGGACACTTGTTTAAAGCAAGGCTATCAAGGAAGGCTGGAAGGCTTGCCAGTGACTTGATGTGTGGGCTGTCCTGCCCTGTGTGTGGCTGCTGTGTTGTTTCTGCACACCCCTGTGTGCCTTGGGGCTCAGTTGCTGTTTCCAGGTTGTAGAATAGGTCATTTTGGGTGCAACTATGTTCACCCAAAGAAATTCACCCCAGTCCTTTAAATTCCCTTTGACCCTCAGTTTTTTCAGTCCTTTGCCCATGTCTTTGCCTACCTCCTGATTGTTACACTCTTGATCCTTGTCTGTGGGGAGGAATGTGCTGATGGTTTTTTTTTTTTTTTATGTTTTTTGTTTGTAGGGGAATGGNAAAGCAAAGGAGAAGACGACCCATATTAATCTTATAGTGGAAAATTGCTTTGTTGTGTGTCACTGCGCAAGCTGTCCAAAAGCTACTGGTAACATTTCAGCGTGGAGACGAGACCCACCGCCTGCCTGTGGCTCTCTCCGAGTGTGCTTTCACACAGTTAGAAGGCTGATAGGTTCTCCCCCCCCCCCCCCTTTTTTTTTTTTTTCCTTGGCAGGGAACATGTGAAATAAAAGATTAATCAGCTTGGGTGGCTCAGATGGCTTGTGTGGAGAGAGAATAAAGATTGGGTGATCCTTTCACCCTTCAGGACCTGTAAGAAGGAGGAGCCCTGTGCAACACCACTGTTGCACTGTGCAACACCTGCAGGAAGGGAAGGTTAATGCTCCTGAAGATTCTACCTGGGCTAGAAACCATCTCTTGTTGTTGTGGTTTAACCCCAATCGGCAACTAAGCACCACACCAGCCGCTCGCTCACCCTCCCCCTGCCCCAGCGGGGGAGAGAACCAAAAAAAAAACCCAAACCCCATAGGTTGAGACAAAGGCAGTTTAATAGGACAGCAGAGAAAGAGAAAAAAAAAATAATAATGATAAAAGAATATACAAAACAAGTGACGCACAATGCCATTGCTCACCACCTGCTGACCGATGCCCAGCCCGTCCCCGAGCAGCGATTGCTACCCCCGGCCAACTCCCCCAGTTTCTATACTGAGCATGACGCCATACGGTATGGAATAGCCCTTTGGCCAGTTGGGGTCAGCTGTCCTGCCTGCGTTCCCTCACAGCTTCTTGTGCACCCGGCAGAGCATGGGAAGCTGAAAAATCCTTGACTAGGCTAAACACTACTGAGCAACAACTAAACCATCAGCGTGTTATCAGCATTGTTCTCATACTAAGTCCAAAACACAGCACTATAGCAGCTACTAGGAAGAAAATGAACTCTGAATTAAGCTGAAACCAGGACACTTGTTTAAAGCAAGGCTATCAAGGAAGGCTGGAAGGCTTGCCAGTGACTTGATGTGTGGGCTGTCCTGCCCTGTGTGTGGCTGCTGTGTTGTTTCTGCACACCCCTGTGTGCCTTGGGGCTCAGTTGCTGTTTCCAGGTTGTAGAATAGGTCATTTTGGGTGCAACTATGTTCACCCAAAGAAATTCACCCCAGTCCTTTAAATTCCCTTTGACCCTCAGTTTTTTCAGTCCTTTGCCCATGTCTTTGCCTACCTCCTGATTGTTACACTCTTGATCCTTGTCTGTGGGGAGGAATGTGCTGATGGTTTTTTTTTTTTTTAATGTTTTTTGTTAGTAGGGGAATGTGTTCTTGTTATGCCATTTATGCATGTCACTTATTTGTTCCTCTGCCACTTGTAAAGTCACTTTTGTCATCTGGTAATCAGGAGGTACCTTGCATGACCAAGAATGAAAATAGTCTTGGCTCTCCACATCCCGTGCTCTGAATTCCTCCCAGGAAAGGGTTGCCAGTTTGCAGGTTGAACAGCTGATGATTTGAGGGACACCGGAGCAAGCCAGAGAAACAGCATTTGCTGAACAAACATAGCCTCGTACGCAGGTGTCTGAGCATTTTGTTTTACTGTTGCCTCTGCTAGATGACAAAGGCCATGTGGATTGTACGTGCATTTGTAGGTCCTTTCAAGACTGCAAGCCCGGTGTATGTGTGTTTCTGATAAATTTTGTTCTTGCTTGACTGCAGCTCTGATATCAATCTCTTGTTTCACCCTTGGCCTGCCCTTTCACTCTTGTAGCACAGCTGATAAGGAGGTCCTAAAGGAAACTCTTTTGGCATACTTCTGATGCAGAAGTGATTCAAGTGCTCCCAGGGGAAATTATTTTAATCTGAGTCTGTATGCAGAACATGCTACAGTAGTGTGGTCATTGGACACTCTGTTCACAAAACCTCGGGAGAGGAGGGAGGAATGAACACCAGTACTGTGAATTGAAATATGCCTGTAGTAAATTTGCTTGCCTCAGTTGCTCTTTGCAGACACACTGTGATCGTGGACCATGGGTTGAAATGCCCTGTTGTGTGGTGGTGCAGTACTTAATCTTAGTTTGGCAGTTTTCAGTGGTGAGATAGAGGATGTTTGCGCCTGCCGTTCCCTTAGGGCTGGTAGAGTAAAGATAGCACACTCAGGAGAAGTTGTTGTGAGAGGACCCCCTGCTTCTCCTCGCTGGCCAGATACTCTTATTGTCTGCCCAAATGCAAATATGCTTGTTCTAAGTGAATATCAGACCTTCGTCCAGGTGCAAGTTACCAAGAAAATTTTCTGTTTCTGATGTAACACTTGCAGGAAAAGCTTTCTTCTTTCAGATTTAAATATGTCTGGAGAGAGGATGTATTTTTCACATCCACTTTGGAAACCTAGGTGAAGGAAAAACTACTTCAGATTTTGCCTGTGTTTGGACAGAACCCAGAAGTTGGGCAAAAGCCTATGTCTGTGGGGATTTTTCTTTTTTTGGGGGGTGATTGGGGGTTGGGTGTTTTGGGTTAGTGTGGGTTTTTTTGTTGTTGTCTGGGTTTTTTAGAAATTACTTTTATTGTTCCCAGAAATCTGTTTATGATATTCTTCAATGTCTTCAGTTTGCAGCTGCTTATTCTTTAACACACTTGTATTTTCCAACTAAGACCGACTGAGTTTCTTGGTGAAAAGGGGGTGAAAAGTATGTTCCTGCTGCTTTTGCCTGAGCACATCCAAAGCTCCCTGTGCAGGTCATTTATTTCCTGAAATGGCTTTTCTGCAGAGCAAGAGCAGCTTAATTTAGCTAAATTGCTCACTAAAGACTTACCTGATAATTTTACAATGTCTGTACTTCAGCAGGTTGTCTTGGATTTATCAGAAGAGAAGCTGTTTGTTGATGGATAGAGGCTTTGCCCTGGTTGCATTTTAAGTAGACATCTCCCTGGAGATGAGGTGTAAGTGTCAGGTTACTGATTAGTGTTTGGCGTGTAGTACCAGAGCAAAGGAAGAGATGTCTCAGTTCAATCTCTGAAAAAGAGAAACTAAAATCGTTCCTGAGCTCCGACAGCATTACTTGGACAATGTCATCTTCAGTGTTTTCTGTTCCTGGTTCCAGCTCACGGCTGGGTCATACTAAGTGCATTTGCAGCCCAGATGTCTGAAGAGCCCGTGCTTTGATGTGCCTGGAGGAGTTCAGACCTGACTGGGGTGCCTTTCTAAACAAGCTGTTTTTTCCTGTAGGACTGAAATCCTGGCATATGCAAAAGTCCTTCGGGAGCGCTTTGTTTGGCTGCAGCAGGATCTGGGCCCCAGGCAGGACAGCTTGCTGGAAAGACCCATCCTGCCTGGTTGCTCACCTGTGTTACCATTCTCAGTGGGATGGTGGTGATGGCAAAATCACCTCTCAAGTGCGAGGCGAGAGGAAATTGCAAGGTTGTGTTAATTCTGACCAACTAGCCAAACGAGACAAAAAACTTCAACGAAAAGACACACTTCTCTCATTCAAGAGGCCTAAATTATATCCTGATTGCTCAGCAGCTAAATGTCAGCTACACTTCAGTGATCTCTCCTCCCCTTCTCTTCCACAAAACCCGTTCCAGTGATGGAAATAGGTGGTAGGTGCTAACATGGAGGTGGTTGTGGAAAGCTGGTTTTAATTTAAGAATAGAGAGATGTGATCAGTTATGATTAGCCCAAGCAAAATGTGTGTGTTTTCCCAAAGCTGCAGGGTTTGTGTGTATATTTAGCTGACCTTACGGTATTTCACTGCAGACCCTGGCTCTAGAGTATGTCAGCTGGACCCCTGTCAAAGACCACAAATGTAGGCAGACTTTCTGTGTTGCTTTGTTACTGCTTGTGTGTTTGGGACCTCTGCTGCCACCTCCTCTATTTGCTGCTCTCCATGGAGCAGAGGTGGGTCAGTCTAAGGCTTTGGTGCTCACTAATGTTCTTCTAAAACCCCTGTTTCATCCTATTTCCTCTGCCAGTCCTTTGCTGTTTCTGCTTTCCTTAATACTTAGGAAACTGGGCCTGAGGTATGGAAATGTCACTGGAAGACTTGCTGGCTTTCTTCACCTCTTCATTGTCAGGTTTGCCATGGGAAATATTAAAATTTGTCGAACCTTTTGACATGGACTTGTGGTAGCCAGAGACGGTTGGCAGTGTATTTTTTTCCCTCTTGGAAAACGGCAATTCCTTTAGCTTGTCAAGAAAAGTGCATTGATTTTGATGGTAGATGTTTCTGAAGTCCAGAATATGGTTCCTGGGTGAGAGGAGACAGACAGGTACTTGTAGGCCGGCAGTAGTGTGATGGAGGCAGGTTTTGGATTAATAGGAGGGTAGCCTATTCCCTGTGTGTGCCCTAGCAATCATGCCAAAAACTTACCCAGGTGGGGGATTTGGGGTGTCTCCTTTTTCACTGTGCTGAGAAACTGTTCCTGAGAGTCTTGGCTTTAGCTTAGGGCTACAAAAGCTGTTGAGATCTTGAAGATTTTGGTGCATTATTAAACAATTTCCATCCCAGTTCTGTCTGTGGACTCATATTTCTTGTAGAAATGCTTAAAAAAGAGGTCTTCAGGCACTCTATTTTTTTAGTTTCAACTAGCTGATAGTGTTCAAACCCTCTTAGCTCTAGCGTGGAGCAAGTTCAGTGTGTCAGCTCCTAAAATTGCCACATGGGAGATTAATAATTTCATGCCTTTTGGAAAAATTTGCTTCTGCTTTCAGCTGCTGGCAGTTCCCGATACTGAGAACTAGTTGCTCATTGGCATGCAACATCATTCCTGCTTGAGACTGCTGGAAAGCAAAGGAAGTTGTGTTGCCTGGAGGGTTTACATGCATGTTAGTTCTTGATTGCAATGATAGTTGAGGGCCTCAGTGTTTCTGCCCATAAAATGTTAATCAACTATATCATTAGAAGTATACCTTTATGTATATGTACACACACATATATATATACACACACACATATAAGTCTGTATGTGGTAATGATGCTGAGGCAATAAAGTATATTTTGAGGAAAAATTACTTAACTAGCTGCTGTGTGATCCTTTGGGTTTTGGTGGTGTGGTTTTTTTTTTTGTTTGTTTGTTTTGTGTGTGTTGTTGTTGTTTTTTGGTTTTTTTTTTTTTTGTTGTAGCTTACTCTTCCCAATCAGAATACTTAGGAGAAAATAGAAATAAAGTGTTGGGGCAATTATTCCAAATTCAGTCTGGACTCATGGAGAGTGATGCTGCAGAAAAGAAATTCCATAATATTTTATAACTTGGAAAGATTTGCTTTCCAGGGCGCTGAGATATGAACCCTTTTAGCTGGATGAGGCAGAATGGCTGCTCCAGTCTGTACATGAGATCGTGTGTAATGTTATCAGTCTCATTACACATAGTTCTGCAAAATATGTGAAAATCTAACTGAACAAAATCTTGCTGATAGTGATTTAAATAGGAAGTGGGGTCAGGCTACTTTTTGGAGACCAACATGTGATATGCATTTCTAGAGATCCTGAAATCTGTTAAATCAGCAGGAAAAGGCTCTTGTTACAGAGTGTTTTAAAATGTAATCAGTGGGGAGTTTCTATTCCCTTTTTCGAAGCTGTTTATCGTCATGACAGTTTGGTTACTTCTGCTTCGCTCAAACAACTGAGGATACATAAACTGTTTAAAGTTAGTTTTGTTTAAAGAGTAAATGACCAGGTTTTCAAATACACCAAGCACATAGATTGTTGTCAGAATTGCTTCATAAAATTCCTGCTGTATTCAGGTCTGTCTTTCTCTTTTTTTTCTTTTTCTTCTTTTATACAGGCGATACGGATTATGGTTTCGATTGCGGAAGTTAATAATCTGGTTGCTGGGAGTGTACATAGCCATTCCATTTCTAGTAAAACTTTGTCCTGCTATTCAGGCAAAGCTGGTCTTCCTAAACTTTGGTAAGTGACTCAGTCTTTTGGGATGGGTAAGGGGTGAAGGGCAGGAGTGTCCTTAGCATTCATTTGTCTGCTTTCACTTTCATCGTGCATGTGTACAGCTTGTGAAGGATATGAACTTTAACAGGTTGTAAATTCTCCAAACTATGGCTTGGAAAGCATTCTCTGTGGCCCTAGTGGTCTTTGTAGTATGTCTTTATATAAATACGGTGATGAAACTGAAGCTAACTTTCAGCCAAAAGGGTCTCCTTCAGAAAAACGGTGCAATATGTCAAATGCATGTTTCTGAAGGGTTCAACAAAGTTGCATGAATAGACAGCAAGCAATGAAATTAAATCCAGTGAGTTGTTTTCCAGACAGTGACTCTTCACCCGAAAGCATGTTAGAATATTCTGGTTGGGACAGAAGAGGCCTGTTCATGCAGTCAGATTGAATGTTTAGCCTTTGCATTTGGTCAAACTGGTGGTACAGTGGGGTCTGGCGAGCTGGCTCAGCTCCCAGGTCACCCAGGGAGGCCTGAGCATCCACAGGATGGAAAATGATGGAGCATCACTGTATGGGAGATACTTCTTTGTGATGTAAACTTGTCTTTAAACCTCACTTGTGTTTTTTAATGAAGTTTTGAGAAGTATCTTCCTTTGATTGTAGAAGCTAGAAGGGCGAACTACGGCTATGTTGCTTTTATATAATTTCTGTCATTTTGATTGCATGCTCAGTATATTCTAATACCTTGGATCATGGTCACTGTGAAGTGTGCATGTGTGTGGGACAGCTCTTGCGCCTTGGTTGTCAGAACGGACAGCTGGGTAATGTGAATAATGCAGGCAACTTCCATTTTCATCTCCTTGCTTTTTCAGTGATGATTTTAATTTGTTCTTGCAGAGCTTTGTTAGGTCTCCCTGAAGTTCCTATCTCTATTCATTCCCAAGTGACCAAAATAATTGTCCCGTAACACTTACTTGCACTAATATCACTGCAGCATTGTTCCTACTGCTTTATATAATAGCAGTCAGATTTTACTTGTGACAGTACTCCCATGAAAAACTATTTGCCTTAATACAAAGTGCATTCTGACACACTTTTTAGAAGTACATTGACACGTTTGAACAATTTCTTCTCCAATGAAGAGTGACATTTCTCCTTCAGAGTAGTGGTGTAGGGTTTGCCCTGTCACATTGTTTTTTAACCTTCTGAGTATAATTCACTGTTCTTCATCCATCTTTGTCTCCTCCTTTTGTGTAGTTTGGGATTTGCTTCCACAACAGTAGCACAGAGCTTCAGGAGAATGTGCTCCTATTTGTTTCTCGAGATAGCTAAAGATGAACTGATAGCTGTCCTCCCACTGTTAGCAACCAAACCAATGTCTGGATTTGTTCTTGTGGACAGACTTTTATTCCAGGTTATGAGATACATGGGCATATGGGTAGAGATCTCAAGCTGTCTACACTGGAAGTCTTCAAAAAACTGAGATTTCTAGAAACAATAAATACAGACTAGATCAGATTTAGTGTATCAGTATGATTGACAAATCGTGATTTTTGTTATGTATGTGTAGAATAGATGGACCATCGCAGTGATAAATGCCATACTAAAAATTGCCTATAGTTCTATATTTTTCTTTTACTTTGAGGTAGATGTTTACCTGGCCCCCCATCACTAACATTGGTATGTTCCTGTTCATATCTTTGTAATACAAAATCTGGCAAGAAAGTCGTAACAGATTTGGCAAATGGGAAAACCAAGGCACAGAGAAGTTAAATAGTTTTCCCAGAATGCTGCTAGGAATGACTTGTGCACCTGTCCAGACCTCGACTGCAGAATTTAATGTCCTCTTGGAGGATCCACTGCCCTTGTGAGAGTGTCACCAAGTTCTGTGGTGACAGCGCGGTGACCCAATGGGTCTCTAGTCTTTGTCTGGGACTCTTCTGCATGCTTTTGCGTAAGAGCAAGCAGACTTGCACAGGTATAGATTTTCAGTCTAAGGGGCCAGATTTGTTATGTTAATATCGGCTGTCATCTGCCTTGGTTTTCATGTTTGGGGAATGCTTAGTGATTTTTTTTANTTTTTTGTGGGGAGGGGAGATAAATGAAGTGAGATTTGACTGTCACCATTATCAGTGCTTCTTTGTGTATCAATAGGACAAAAACTTTGTGTTAGTTATTATGTCACTAAATTTCAAAGAGACAGACTTTGTGGTTCTGCTGGAGTGGAGCTCAAGTTTATGGGGAGAGCCTGAATCATTGGGAGAAAAGAGTCCTTAAAACTGCTTGATGCTGTCAGTATGTCTCTATAGCATCTCTCTTGGCATTGGGTGTGTCAGAGGCTGCCTGGAGAGGCTATACAGCATTGGTGATGGAAAAAGAAGCATTTAGACTAAGCGCATCCCCTCATTTAGCAAATTGCACAGTGAATGTAAGATGTAGCTTGTGAACCAAGCAATGGAAAACACAATGCTGAAAATGTTTGATGTTTGACTTTCCTGATGTTGCTCATGTTTGAATCATTGAATATGACAAGCAACGAACAACTGTGTGGTGTGTAAGTTGGGGAACATAAAACATTTGAAAGAATGAATTGAGGTGTGTTGATTTTGTTTTTAGGGATCTCTTCCTGAAGAGATGAAGTTTCTGGCCTAATGATCTCTCTTAAATGTTGCAGTGTCTAGGAGATACGGCAATTATTTGATATTCTTTGGAGAGTGGGCTAAAGAACGGCATATCCTCCTCAAAGGCTCAGGAGGACAGTGTTTACCAGAATTTGTCTTACTCTTACAGGACAGGAGCAATGTCTGCTACTATAATGAGTATCTCCTTTAGATTGTTGTATTATGGACGCTGAAACCACATGTCATCCTGAAACAGGCTACAGCTCTGGGATGCACCCTTTATCCCAGGGAGTTTGTCCTATCAGTAACTTCCGTTACAGCAACAACGCAAACAGTAAAAGGTTTGCCAAATCAGCTGACCCACCCCATTGACGCAGCAGGGATGACTGTCTTGTGTGTGGGAGGTTTATAAAGCGGGACTGGGCAGAGATGGTTAAATGCATGTCACAGAAGCTTTGTCTCCCCCACCTCTTAATTTTAGCCTGCTCCCTGTTTATTTGATGGTTGCTTGTGTCTTTTTACTTCACTCTCTTTGTTCATATTTTAGTCACAGCTGTAACCAGTTCATTCTTTCACATAAAAAGAATAAGGTCTTCCCAGCACAGTGGGAAGTACAACTCTACAGTGCCTTGGTAAAGCAGTTTTGTAAGGTAAAAATTAAAAGGTTTTATATTCTGGGTTTTTTTGTTTCGTTTTTGTTTTTTTTTCTTTCTTTCTTTCAGTGAGGGTCCCGTATTTCATTGACTTGAAAAGACCACAGGATCAAGGTTTAAACCACACCTGTAATTATTACCTGCAGCCAGAGGAGGATGTAACCATCGGAGTCTGGTAGGGAAGCCTGTTCTATGCAGTATGTGCTGTGTACCTTTATCCTTCTTTTTGTTCTCAGTGTTGCCTGTCTAGTATTTTTGCTGTGTATGTGAAAACCATTGCCTGCTTTGATTTATGGATGTTTGTGTTTTCCTCTGCCAAGTGACCGAGTTCATGTTGAAAAGCATGCAAATCTCTGGAGCTCGTCTGAACTCAGATCAGTAATGCATGAAACATAATTGGACAACCTATGCATTCAGAGAAACTTCATAATTTGGAATTGTAAAGGTTACAGGTCTGCATTGCTACAAAGATTATGCCTCCATATCAGATGAGACCCAAGGCATTAGAAGTTTTGTCATTCAACTGCTGTTCGTATTTTGTTTTGCAAAATAAATGTGGGGGAAGATAGGAAAACGGGATCGAAGTGTTCAGAGTAGGAGGAAGAATATTCTCTGTATAAACCATATGTAAGGTTCAGAGAGTGGGTGAGAATGGAACACACAGTTTACTCTCTTAACAAAACAAATGACAGTGTCAGAGCTCACTAGTCATTCCTTCCTCAAAGAAGATCCCAGGTCCCAGGCAAGGACAATTCATTTTAGCTCCTTGTTACCCAGGATCAGCTCAGATGACTGGTTTTCTGTCTGAAAAGGTTTGCTTTCAGTACTTCCCGTATTATTATACCAGCTCAAACCAGCTTCTGCATCTGTTTCTTATGATCACTTTCTATTGTGTTTCAAAGCCACAGAAAAATTCCTGCTAGCTTTGAAGAAAAAGAAGTGCCTGCAGTTTGAATATATGTGCAACAGCAGCAAACACCTGAAAAAAGGCTAGACACCATGTCAGGTGTGGAGGGAAGGGGGCTGTTCCTTGATATAGCCAGTGATGTTGGATTTGGTGTTTTCAGTTATGTGCATGTAACTTGTATGTGTTCACTAATGCAGCAGAGATTTTCTCTTCATTTGAGGGTATATGACCTTTTGAATGGGACAATGATATCCTGCTATGTAAAGATGGTTCCTTCCCTTTAAGTGAATTCTGGTGAAAGACATGTTTAGAAGCTGGAAGTTCAGTCTTTCCAGGGTAGGCTAATAAATAATGGTTTGAATAAGTTTAGATTATAGTCTTGAGATTTTTATTTTGTTTCCCTTTTAAGTGTACTGTGTATCTTTACTAAAACAGAACTTCCAGCTTGTGGTGGCAATTCAGAGTTCATGTTGTTTGTCTTGATACTTATGAGACAGGTTTTCATGAAAGTTTAGAGCCTTGCTTTAATGCCAGTGTAAGGTCTTGTGTTGGCTATACTTCTGAAACAAAGTCCTCAGCCTGCTTTATTCATAAGCTTGCAAAAGTCTTGAGGCAGAACAGTTGGAGAATTTGAGTCCTACAGTTATTTGGTCTTTTTTCCTCCTTAAGAACTCAATGTCTGCTGGCTGCATGCATGCAGGTAGACTTTTTACAGTGTTTCCCCTGTGCTGGTTTGTCCTCTGAGCTTTATATCTGGGAGGAAGGTGTGATAGATGGAGCTTGTCTTTCTTCAAGGGAGAAAGGCATGTGAGTACTTAAGTTACTTCTGACAGCTGTAAGCTAGCCCCCTTGTCAGCAATTTGAGATAGTTGTGGGCATGCACTCGCTTTCAGTGTTTGTCTTCTGGAGTAATTATCCAATTTAAATGCCTACCTTCTCTTTGGCCTGTCATCCTTTCTAACAGGCTGCCCAGCTATATTACCTACAGAAGAATAGCTGTGAGTTAAAAAATTGTCTCTCTTCTAGATTGTAGCTTTTCCAGCTAAAATGTTATACCTTCAAGAACCTGCTGTCTGAAAAATAAAACACATGATCTTCTTATCAGACCCTGAGCCCCTCTTTTTTCCTCAGATTGACTGTGGAGTCAGATACACCTCCTACCAAACATTCTTTCCAAAACCAGTTGACTTTGATTATTCTGGATATCTGCTGACCTAGCTGTGAATCTTGTTTATGGTGTATAAGTATGTTAATTGGAGTAATTAAGTGCCATAAAAGCTGAGGAATTGAGATACTTTCTCCAGAACAACGGAAATTGCAGTAATCACGCTTTGGGTTTGCCTGTGAATTTTTATGCCTTGCACAGCCCTGAGTTTTGAAGGCAATGGTGATGGAGGTGAAAATGTAGAAATAACCCTAGCCAATGCCTTTTAAATTTGGCCATTTGTCTGTTAATCTTGACAGTTTTATGAAGAGTGTGTGAGGTGTGTAATTCTGAGTTAATGAGTTGATCAGAAAAACTCAAAATTCAAGTGCAGACACTGAGTAGCAACAGGACAATGTAATCTTTCCTTCTGTATATAGGCACACGGTCCCTGCAGCCTTGTGGAAGAATGCCCGAGGGAAGGACCAGTTGTGGTTTGAAGATGCTTTGGGTTCCAGCCATCCTGTAATCCTTTATTTGCATGGCAATGCGGGAACAAGGTGAGGCACAAAACAGTGATGACTTTGTCTCATGCTGTGTTTTCCTGGCTTGCCACAGCTTCAACACATTGAT
>VZTL01051364.1:0-23585 GCA_013400535.1 Scopus umbretta | reverse complement strand
TTTTTTCAGCAGAAATGCTTAGTTCTTTATCAGCATTCACAGATAAACTTCTAGACAATCATAGACATCATATGCTGAATGTGCACCAGGGGATGACTGAAAGCAAGATATTTCAGAAAGATTGCTATGCCTGCTACCATTTTCACTTACAAAAAAAAAGAAGAAAAAAAAAGTGTTGCAGAGTGTCTATCCATTTTTCTTGTTTCTCCCGCTGATTTTTTTCCTTTTGCTAACCCACATATACATCTTGGATCCTTTGCAGTACTGCTCTCATCCAAGTACTGTGCAAAGCCAGTGGCAATACCACAAGGGGAAGTCACTGGAGGACACACCAGTGGCAGAAGTACATCTTTTGGGTCTCTGCTTTTGCCTTCTCAGAACAACATCAGCCTGATACAGTCTGAAGTAAGGAAACCAGCAGTGCACCTAGACCCAGCTTGGCTCCTCCTTTTTATTGATGTCTCACTGGCTGGGAACTGGTGTCCAAGAAAACATTGGAGATGGCTTCCCATTGCTGAAAAGCGCAATGTCTTCAATGGAGTGTGGTATGATCAGCTTGGGATAATGTAGACACAGACACCAGAGAGATGTGGAAGTGCCTGAATTTTTTTTTTTTTTTTTTATTACCGTTTAACAGTGCTCTGATGGTAAAGTTATAAAGTTAACATGTAAGTGAGCCTATTTAGACAGTCCCTAGATTCAACAGCAGTTCACCTGCAGCTTCAGTGACAGTCCTGTGATCATGATGATAAACACAGATTAGTGAGAATTGAGTTCTTGCTCTTGCTAGGTGACAGGGTTTTATTTTTTGTTTATATTATCTTGAACAACTTACTTTGATTTTGTATTTCTTACTCTCCTTTCTGCCAAAATTAGTATAGTTCTTCAGTTTATCACTGTAGCATTGTGAAACTAAGATCTTCACTTTGAAGACCTGAGGTGTTTAGGTACTACTATGATATCTATATATGAAGGCTCTAAAGATATGTCACTAGAAAAATGGATTTAGCAGTTAAAATGCAAAAATGGGGAAGTCTGTAAGTGTATCAGCAGAACTCCATATGAAAATGCGGGCTGTGTCCACATTCAGAAAGAACATTAAGCTACGGTGTGAGGTAACAGCAGTCTATCCTCAGCCACTCCTACTGAAAGGTGTGGGAAAAGGAGATGTATATCTGGACATTTCACTAAAAAGATACTTTTGAAAAATTTTAGAAAACTTTTTGTTGTCTTTGTTTACAACTTGGATACAAGGTGAAATCTCAACTTTACAGACAACAAGCAAAGCTTTATTCATGATTAGAAAAAAACAGGAATAAAACTTTCTGGGGTAAAATTGTGATGTTAACATGCATTATTTCCACAAAGACACACATTTCCATAATTCTGTACTTTCAGGGTCAAAGCTGACATTTGAAAGTTATACATATAATGAAGCTATCTATTTCAGAGGTAAGTTAGAAGTATTTCACTTTTAAGAAACATGAAGAATGCTTTGGAGTATGATGTGAAAAGTCAAAGACATCTCATGTATTGTCACACTTATTATGGATAAGCCAGAGAGCTAAAAACAATAATAATGCCCGGCTACACTTTCTCTCTGGTGCTAATGGGGCTGTTGATCCTGAAAGTAATTGCACTGGGCCTCACAGAAGTCACAAACGTTGTCATGTGGATCAGTAGCAGTATTCTTGCCTTTCACTCTGAATGCCACAGAGTTTATAAATCAGCATCTTGCCCTTGCTTTACACGGCAATGTGAGGCAACACAGTTATTTGGAAATGGGTAAGAAATTGTGGAAAATCAGCCTCTTTATATGGAGTAGTCCTAGTTTCACATTAGCAAGCAGAGACTTCTGGCATTTAAAAAGGATTAATTAGTACATCTGACGTGCACTGGTGAGGATTTACTAATATACAGAGTTGACATACACCCCAGATATTTTGGAAGCCATGATGGTAGCTAAGACCCATGGGAGATCAGAGTACATATTTGTTCATTGAATGGCAGGTGTGTTCCCAAAAAACATACTTACAAAGGTACCCTCAGAAAGAAAAGTTGCTTCAGACAGAAGTTTTTATTGTCTTATATAAAGCAAGAACAGGAGAATAGCTTGGAATGGATCCTCACTGGGTGATTTTTTTTTAATTAACACTGCTTTTCTCTCTGTGTTCAGACAGCCACAGCAGGTGGGGAAGTTAATTACCTTTGTTTAGTTCATAACTGAAAAACCTAGATTTTTTTTTTTTTTCCTAGGAGATTTTACTGCAGAGAAGACTCCATTGGTTAACGATAAAACAGCAAGAGGGAGGGTGGAATACTATTGTGTAAGATCTATAAATGCATGCTGGTTTTATCTATATAGATCATAAATGCAATTAGACCAGGAAGTGCTGTGCTATTGCTATCTTCATGGAACAAGTGCTACTGAAAAGTTCTGTGATGTATCCCCTATCAGATGCCACAGCACCTATTTTCCCGAAGTATGAAACTGGCTTTAACAGCTGGTACAATCACTTCACTTTTCTGGGAAAGTTCTTAGGTATAACTACAGCTTGCAGTGGCTCCTATCAAAAATGGAATTAATCCTTCCAGGGAGGGCAGATAAGTTGTTCTGGATGTGAAAAGCTGTGAAAAACTCTGATTTGAGCAACTTTATTTAACATAATGTACATTGGATTTAACAGTCTACAAATAGTATTTCGTTTCCAATGTTCCTCGCAGCTCCTCTGTGCCTGTACAGCTCTGGTTTCTGATTTATTCTACGAGGAATCAGGTATCGATAACTTGCTTTTGAAACATAGCCATCACGTTACAACATGTCATATGTTAGACATGAGCTCTTGATCTCCTATTAGGTTGATCTGTAAGGATCCATCCCAATCACCTCTGTGTATGACTTGCCTTGTCACAGTGACAATAGTCTGAAACTAACATGACTCACTGCATTAAATAATCCCTAAGAATACATCAGACATAATATACAAAAGTATTTTAAGTGCATACAGAATACACCGAGCCCTCAGTGTCACAAATTAATTGAACTGAATTGAATTATTGTGAATGGGGAATAAAAATTTAATTTGCTAAACCTAAAATGGATGCGCCAGGATCAAACAGTTAGAGTAATGAGTGGCAATAGTGTGCAAATACAGCATCAAAGATAGACTGCTGGAACAGTCCATGGAGCTCTGTATGCAAATACATACAGCACAGAGTACCTTTATCACATTCCAATGCAGAGAATCAAAAAGACAAGGAAAAATAAAGCAAAATACAATATCCAGCAAAAATAGGCTGCTAAAGAGAAGGGAAGCCTGCTATGAGGGCAAAAATGTTTCCCTTGCAAAGCAGCATTTCTGGGTTTGATTCACTGCATTTCCCAAAGATTTAAACTGTAGTTAGCAGAACATATTTATACACTCCAATAAAATGTAATAATATGCAGAGATAATATTTTTTCACTCCTAAATTCCATCTCTGCAGAACTTTACAGACTTGAGCAGATATTAGCCCTTTCTGTTTACTTGTTTCCTGCTTTGCTGTATATTCCCAAAAAGCCCATGTACTTATTGATCTGGGTGGGAATCAGTTGTGGTGCCATAACCTGGGATTTTCAAGGACTCTTAAACTGTTCCTAATTCTGATTCATTTGGACTAAGTGGTAAAATTAACTCTGGCATTAGCAAAAACAGAATTAAGAAAATATTATGTGGGATTTTTCTTTTTTCCTTTTTTTTTTTTTTTTTTTTTGTTTTGAATACCTTTTGTTTGTCTTGGATTCTACCATTTTTGGCTTATAAACTGTTTGACTAGTAATAAAATTTAGAGACACCTGGATATAGACAAGCAAAATAACACCCTCATCCATGAAAATGCAGAAAAAGAAAACTTCCACATAATGAGGATTTTCTCTTACTCAAGGTTGCTTTCTATACAGTCAAAAATCCATTTGTGAGGCATGCCAGAGAAAATATTTTTGTAACTAATTTTATGCACTACTTTCTGCTCCTATATGAGGTTTAACCATAGAACATGTATACTGTAGTGTCTGTCATAGTCCCTTGAAATATTGTTTTTCATGCTGGCTGAAAGACTGAACCTTCACTTTCAGAGGGACAAAATCAGTTACTTAAAGGCAACATTTGTTCTGTTTCTGCTTAAAAAATAATTTAGGCAAATTTCACAGTTATTTAAATCTCCCTCTTTGGGGACAGGGTTAGCAGCAGGATTGGTCCAAACCACAAATGTGCAGTAACTGAACAAACCTCTGTTGCAGTGAACAGTTGTGCAGCTTAAAGAGAGACGAGAACATCACCACAGAGTGGCCAATAGTGCTACGATGAAAGTTTTTGACTAAGAAGGTAAAACATTCACAGGATCTATTTGGATTTCTGACACAAAAGGCAAATAAACCCTCCAAATTCTGAAGTGAAATATACCCTCCAAATTCTTTGAGAGTGTCTGGCCTATGTTGCTGCTATTATTATTATTATTATTATTATTATTATTATTATTATTATTATTATTATTATTATTATTATTAATTCATAAGAGCTCTTGGTTTTGTCCCTTTGCTGCACTGGGATATTTCTGAAATATGATTTTTTTTTTCTGTAGAGAAAAAGGAAGAGTATTTGCTGCCAGTTCTGCTCCAGAATATGTCCTTTTTAGTTTTCAATTATTCCTCCATTTGCAGTGTCCCGAGACTTGATTCCATGTTGAAAGAGAGCTGAATTCTACCTTTTCTGCTGGTGATATTCTGCTCTATGCTCCTGTTTATTTAGCCTGGAGCACAGAGATCAGTACCTTCACCTATGTGATGTTGTACATGGCAGACAACCACTTTTGTGATGACCTAAGTAAACAAGAAATTGGTGGGAAAACAACTGCAGGATTTGCCTAGGACTGATCACTTTGTAGTTGCTTAGTTTCACGGAGCTAAACTTTTCCATTACTGGGCTCATTTGACAGTTCCTTCTAGAAAGAAGTTTAGCAACGTGGTATTATAACATGATATTTTATCTGGGGTCTGAGAAGCAGCATATACCTTTCAGTGGCCTCTCTGTTGTAAAACATACTGTGTTGGTACAGCGAGGTTTCATTTGGCTGGGCTTGGCTTACCCTTACGATTTGAACACTGCAATTTCTGCATGTGACTGCATATGAATTTTGACACTGCAGTAGTCAGGTGGGAAGACTACTGTATGAGGAGTTAGTGATCCACATAATGACTAATCCAGGTGTATGCTCCTGTATCATGGATACCGCAGGACTGCTACTTAATCAAGGCATAGCTAATCAATGGTATAACTAATCAATGCATACGCAGTCAATGCAAAATTATTCAATGTACATGCAATCAATGTGTACTTAATCAAAAGTATGCATATAATATTGTCCTCCCCACTTGAAATATTAGATGTACCTCTTCAAGAACTGTAGCTTTATTAATGAGAAGAGTATTACACCTTCCTGTCCAAGGGACTCTCTAAAGCTAAGTCAGCATTCCAGGTTTGATTGCTCCCAGTGACTAATGAAGCTGTACTGTGAGCAAGGCTCTGTAAGGACACTAGCAAACTTAAGCATGGTGACCCTCACCATGGATGGGGTCTGCGGAGCATGCCGTGCCCTGATCATGTGCCATCTCAGGGTTCCCAGCATCAGAAAGGGATGTGAGATTTTATAATTTGCTGCTACTTTTTCTAGGCTTTTAGTAAATAGTTATCTATCTCACAAGTATATGTACCTTTCTTATTNGTGGTGAGCAATTGCATTGTGCATCACTTGTTTTGTATATTCTTTTATCATTATTATTATTATTATTTTCTCTTTCTCTGCTATCCTATTAAATTGCCTTTATCTCAACCAAGGGGTTTAGGGTTTTTTTTGACCCGGTTCTCTCCCCTGTCCCACCAGGGCAGGGGGAGGGTGAGCAAGCGGCTGTGTGGTGCTGAGTTGCTGACTGGGGTTAAACCACAACAATGCTGGACACCCTATCTTTACATATTTTTGAGAGGAAGTGTTGGTTTAAGAGCTTGGAAGGTAATCCTTGTCTGAGAATACTCTGATGTCTAAATCTAAGTTCCTTTATGAGTGTTACTGAAGTAAATAAGCAAAAGTAACATGAAAAGTTAGATGGGAGCAAGGAAAAACCTTGTAGCAGAGCACAAATTGGTAGTCTCAGCTCACCACTACTTTTATTACCAAAAAAAAATGTATTTTGGATCTTCCCACTTCAGGTGAGCGTTCACAGAACTTTCCTTTCACCTCAAAATGTTTTAGTGGCGAAGACAATGAACCGGTTGAGTGAGTGAGGCCCACGGAGCGGCAAATATAAACAGGCAGCAATAGAAAAAGATACTGAAGGAAGTGAAGTAATCCAAACGTAATGCTGCCCAGTACTCCCCAAACCTTGTCGGCTACAGCAACACCGATTTCAAACCCCGACGCAGCCAGTGCGCTTGCCCTCACCCACCGTTCAGCACCACGGCCAGCAACGCAGCCCTGCCAGCACGCCCACCTGCCCGCGCCAGGCTCGGACGTTTAATGCGGACTGAGTGAATTCAGCACTCCAGAAGTGAGCTGTAATTTGGGGAGACAAATACTTGGGGGAAAAAAAAAAACCCAAGAACCCCAAAAAACAAACGGCTACTTTAAAAAATTAGTACTTTAAAAAGTAAAGTGCTCTGGTATTACTGCTTGCCTAACAGGTAGCGCTGATACGGGCTTCACAGGACAACAAGAATTCCCAAATTATATGCTAAACTTCCATTGCATTTTTGTATGATCTAGATTTTTTCATCTTACTCGTATTCCCAAACCATTGTTCAAAAAAAGCCAAACAATGCAGAAAAAAATTCATAGAGGACTGTCAAGGTCAATCAAGGCACACAGACTTCGTTTTTAGCTCAGCATAATAGTAACACGCATAGTCACAGGAAATTTTGCATGTCTCCTGTGTATCAAAAGAAAGCAAAACCATACCTGTTTAATGTGCTGGGTTTGAAAATCCTTTCCAGCAACAATCCCAAACCCCAAATAGGCAGGAAATCTTAAGGTCATAAAAGAGGTGTCCTACAAAATTTAATGCAGAATATTTTTGTCTTGTAAGAATATTTACTATCCCGTCAAAGTCATAGTACTGAAAAAATCTACGAATCTCAAATTTTTATATTGTGCATATAATTTATGGTTTATTTGATGCACATTTTCTGTTGAGTTCTGCTTGCTTTTCTTGTCCTATTCTATTTTGGATATTGACTATATGTATAAATAGGACCATGCTAGTTTGGACTTGAAAAAGCTATTCAAAATTCAGTGATATTTCAGTTTCATCACCAAATGACGCAAATTTCCAACCTATTTTCTGTCATAGAATAATAAACTACTAATGTTTTTAGGGAGGTAAACAGCTAGACATATATGTTTACCTGCTTCTTTCCTTGTCTGTCATTACTTTTACAATACTGCTACTACACAGTGGATGCACTCACCCCTGCTGGGAATTCACCACTCTGCTCTAATGAACCCAAGTTTGCAGACTTCCATTCCCTTGCTCACTGGGACTAGCACAACTCTGCAGTCATTCACGCCACACATCATAAAACTTCCAGGCTTATACTCTATAGCTAATGCTTCCTCCATCTTTGGGATGCCTCAATAAATTTGCTGGATCCTAAAACAACTGTCAGCTTGCCCAGCCCTCCTAAAAGTCATTCTTCTGTGTGCCATCAAAATCTGAAAGCTTCAAATTCATCACTTACCCCATCACAAATGTAAACATGTTGCAAGGGGAAAGTATAAGATAAATACAAATCTCTATAAAAGGAACTACTTGCAGGAAAATCCCGCCCTTTGTCTTCCTCATTCTACTGTGTCTTACTTCCTCCACCCACTCAGACTAGCGCTTCTCAGCTTTATGGGTGGGTTCTCAGGATGGTGTGGAAAACCATCTCTGTGCAAAGCTGCCATTTCCTTTCTTAGGTGTCTGTCAGTCACATCGAGTTGCTCAAACAGCAAACTCACTTGTCCAATACCTGTAATGAACAGGACAGCTTCCAGGCAGGTCTGGGACAGTTCTACCAAGGGATTCTTCAATCTTTGGCAGCACTTTTCTGTCCAAGATGGAGGCAAAAGGAAATTGAAAAGGCTGAAGACAACCTAGCAAGAAAAATTTTGATTGCAAAATACAATGGAAACCATAGTTTTATAAGAGCATATGCAACCATTTGTTAAGTTTTCTATCATCAAAGAATATGATTATACATAGAACCAGATATTCCTTGTAAGACTCAGTTCAGAGGACAGCATAGACATACGTTCTGGCCCCCTGCACCTGTAAAAGGAAATGCATATTTCATCATCCATTAGTACTTTTCTTCGGGTTTTCCATATCCTTTAAGTAAAAAAATAAACAAACACCACCACCACCACCAAAAACTGGAATAGACTCCTATTCTGTATTTTTATGATTAACTTCACTAACATCACTCAGAGGTCTTAAATGCAAAGCATGGTAGGGAATAATATTTTCAAAGACTAGTTTTTCCTCCTGCAGAGGGTATTTAGAAGTGAGAGAGAGATAATGGTGACAGAATTTGCCATCAATGGAGAATTTTTCCCCTCAGACATCTCTGATCTTTATTCTTGACTGACTGCTCTGCACTCTCAAATGTCATTTTCTATGATCAACACTCAAGAGCTAGTAAATTCATATTGAATTGCAGGACTAAATGTATCTCTCACAATGTGTTAAAATACATTTTCTCTCCCTCTCAGAGTGACTTTTAACATTGTGCCTGCAATTTAGCAAACACAGACTGGGTATGCACCTATACACCGTAAGTACTGTTCCCAGTATCAGAAAGCTATAAAGTGTTCCATCTAAAAGCTTCCATCAGAAAAGAAGCATGAATGCATTCACCTTTAAAAACTTCATTGTTACTAACAATGCATGATTATTGGTGGTGGTCATCTTAGAGATTTTTTTCCCAGCCTTCTTTTGTAACATTTCATCCACCAGACCAGAGAGACTACTTCTTGATTATGAATTGTTTTCCCTAATATGCTAATTAATAATACTATGCTAATAGTAATACTATGCTAATAATATGCTAATTAATAAACACCAGTCCATCCCTCTAGAGGTTACAGGAAACTTTTGACAGTGCTTTGCTATATTCCTGTTTCTGCAAACTTTGAAAATCCAGTATGTCTGAATAAAATGCTAAAGCAGTCTTTGTGATGATGCATCCACATACCCTGGTATCCTTTCATAATTGTGACAGCCAAATTATTCCATTTATTGTATTGTATTGTAAATCTTCACCACAGATCTTTCATTCTCAGGCAAATGAGCAGAGCTACTTTCTGTTCTCTGGCAGATAACAGAAAAAGAAATTCCAGCTGTTGTGGAATAGTGTGGAAAGGTAACATGTCTTCCTCCTAACCTGCCTCTTCCTTAAGCCATGGTTATTTTTAATCATTTGCTTAATAGTAATATATGCATTAATTTGGAACTTGCCCACTTTCCACGGACAGAATATCTGTATACATTTACTTTATAAAGTTTTCCAGATCCACTATAGATGCACATTTCTGATCTAAATAGATATAATTACACAGCAGATATTTCAGCATTTTTGACATTTCAAGTGAAAATATTTTGTTTCTGTAATGCATACCACACTTTTCCAAAGCTGTATTAGGCAAAATCATACCCTTCTTCTTCCAGAGGACAGGCTCAAAGCTTGTGTGGTGGGTTAACCTTGGCTGGCTGCCAGGTGCCCATCAAGCCACAAGTCTTGCTCCCCCTCCTCAGTAAGACAGGGGAAGAAAATAAGATGAAAAAAAACTCATGGGCTGAGGTAAGGACAGGGAGGTCACTCACCAATTGCCATCACAGGCAAAACAGACTCAACTTGGGGAAGATTAGTTTTAATTTTTGCCAATTAAAAATAGAGTTGGATAGTGAGAAAAAAACAAAAACAAAACCAAAAAACCCCAAACAAACAAACCAAAACTAAAAGCATATTCCCCCCAGCCCCTCTTCTTCCCAGGCTCAACTTCATTCTTTCATTCCTGATACTTCTACCTCCTCCCCAGCCCAGCAGTGCAGGGGGATGGGGAATGGGGTTTGTGGTCAGCTCATAGCTGTGCTGCTTTTGCCTGGGATAGAGTTAATTTTCCTCATAGAAGCTAATATGGGGCTATGTTTTGAATTTGTGCTGGAAACCGTGTTGATAGCACAGGGATGTTTTCATTACTGCTGAGCAGTGCTTACACAGAGTCAAGGCCTTTTCTGCTTCTCACCCCACCCCACCAGCAAGTAGGCTGGTGGATTTGGGAGGGGACATGGCTGGGACAGCTGACCCCAGCTGACCAGAGGGATATTCCATACCATACGACATCATGCTCAGCAATAACAGCTGGGGGAAGAAGAAGGAAGGGGGGAGGATGTTCAGAGTTATGGCATTTTGCCTTCCCAAGTAACCATGATGTGTGATGGAGCCCTGCTTTCCTGGAGATGGCTGAACACCTGCCTGCCAATGGGAAGTAGGGAATGACTTCCTTGGTTTGCTTTGCTTGCGTGCATGGCTTTTGCTTTACTTATTAAACTGTCTTTATGTCAACCCATGAGTTTTCTCACTTTTACTCTTCCAATTCTCTCCCCCATTCCACTGGGGGGAGTGAGCAAGTGGCAGTGTGGGCTTTAGTTGCCGGCCAGGGTTAGACCATGACAATAACACTTCCTCTCTGCCGTTCCTTCCTCCTCATACTGTTCCCCTGATCCAGCATAGGGTCACTCCCATGGGATACAGTTTTCTGTGAACTGCTCCAGCATGGGTCCTTTCCGCACTATAGTCCTTCAGGAACAGACTGCTCCAGCATAGGCTTTCCATGGGCTGCAGTTCCTGTAAGAAAAGCTGCTCCAGGCATGGGCTTTCCACAGGCTGCAGAAATCTTGAAGGCACATCCATCTGCTCTGGAGTGGGATCCTCCACAGGCTGCAGTGCTNGGCATGGGATCCTCCACAGGCTGCAGTGCTGATATCTGCTCTGACATGGTCCTCCCTGGGCTGCAGGGGGACAACCTGCCTCACCACGGTCTTCACCATGGGCTGCAGGGGAACCTCTGCTCCAGTGCCTCCTTCTTCACTGACCTTCATGTCTGCAAGGCTGTTTCTTTCCCATTTTCCTTCCTCCTCTTTCTGACAGCTGCTGCACAGCATTTTTTGCCCTTTCTTAAATATGTTATCACAGAGGCATCACCAGTGCTGCTGGTGGGCTTAGCTTTGGCCAGCAGTGGGTCTCTTGGAGCCAGCTGGAACTAGCTGCGTCTGACATGGGGGCAGCTCGTGGTGCCTTCTCACAGAGACTACCCCTACAGCCTTCCATCAGCAGAACCTTGCTAGGTTCTGAGCTGGATCTAGATTTCTACTTGAAGTATTGTAAATCAAGAACAACTCATAAGGACTCAGTTTTGACCTCTTTTACATAATAATTGCTTGTAATGAAATATCTCATCCTCTTTTACCATAATTCATGCTTTCTTCCTTCCGAAGTTTTCACCTTTCAAACTACTTTATGTCTCTAGTTTCTCTAACCCTCTTAGAATGATATACGTCTACAACATATCCTTTAATTGCTTCTTTTGAAATTAATACTAGATTTTAATATCTCCCCATAGCAGTATAGCCTATAAACTATTATTCTACCCGACATCTGTGTCACTTCTGATTCTTCATTGTTTCCTGCAATATTGTGACCAGCACTGCGTACAACATCCTTCCTCTGCTTTACTTTTGAAACATGCTCATAGGTATCACAAATGCTCACATGACTTTCATTAAAGGAGTTGTGATCTTAGGTAACACTGGAGAACAAGGACATACCAAGCATATGACCCAAAGATGTAATGCTACCAGTTGAAGGACCAGTTATGTAATGCTACCAGCTGAAGAGAAGTTCTGCTTTCCGCTGCAGCTTTTTCTATCCAACCTCAATTTCTGTGCTCACTTTCAGAGAGATTGTTAGCTATTTGTGCAAAGTTCTGAGCCTGGGGAAATTACAGCAAAGCTGTACAGGTTAATCCCTGCTGGAGGAGAGAGGAATGCATCATTTGGTCAATCATCGTGGTCTTGGGAAAACTTCACACCCTTTCCCTATATCCTGTCATCTTTCACTTCAGCTATTCTTTGCTATATGGCAGCGATGTATGAGTTTGTTTTTACAATCTCCATTAATTTGGATAGACTACCAAATTTTACTGTCTAAATCAGAACAGAAAGTCATGAGACAAAAGCTGCTTCTGAAATCCAAGGGGAGTTCTCCTGCCAAACAACGCAGCTCTGTGGCAAATAATGGGTAACTGAAAGCTAAAGAAAAAAAAAAATACAGTAACAATTTAGAATAAAAAAAGCCTTGTCCGTTAGAACTGCACAATCTACCTCTTCTCCTTCTCAGTCTGTATTCACTTACTGCTATAACCTTGGTAGCCAAGTTAAATATTTATGAAAAATTTCACCATTGGTAATGTATTTAGTAACCCCCTATATGATCTTTACACAGAGCGCAGTATGAAAGGACTTCTTGATGTCCATACATATTCTATCTCTTCCCAGATTCATCATCTTTTATTGTCATTTACTCCAAGAAGTTAATCATGTTTCTTGAGCCAGCCCTCCTTTTCATAAATTCATGTCATCAATTTGCCTGGTTTCTGCCTCTTTTTGTGAAATGGATCCAGGACTAAAATATAGAAAAACAGAGAATATCCACATGAGAAAAACAATGACAACAAAAACCCACAGATGATGACAGGAGAAATAGGAAGGGTTAGAAGCGTATTCAATCAGTGCAGCTAACTCTGTACTGAAGGGGCTAGAGCCCCTTAACCACTAGACTGGGCAGGCTTGCAAAATCATCTTCAGCTGATAAAGAGGCTACAGGAATGCCCTTGAGCACCATCCAACTTCCAACTTTTACGCTGCAGCCATTGCCAGCATATCAATAAGGATGTGTTTCTCTCAACATCTGTTGCCTAATATTGTGAGAAATCTTACAGGAAATGTCTGTATATAATTTATATTCAGGATTAATTTAAATCTTTTCTATTTTTCCACACTGTATTTTGGGGAGCAAATTCTCTCTCATTCAATTTTCATGAATATCTGCAATTCTGGCGTTTGCTACCATATAGGCACTTGATTTCACAAATAATATGTTTCCAAAAAAAGCATGTGTGTATTTATATGTACTTTATATTCTACAGAATGGAGTATGTAACTATAACTATGTACACAACATCCATAATCTTAATTCACCTCCTTGTGCTTACTTTTGCTACAGTCCTGACATAGATTTTTTTTTTCATTTCTCTCACAGTTCCTTCTTCATTACTGTCTTCTCAATAGCTGCTTTGATCTTCCAATCCAATGTGTGTTCATATGCCTGTTTAACCAAGTACTTTTCAGAATTTGTATTACAAACAATTAGTGTCTTCCTGTTCCTTTCACCATGTAAGTATTTCAAAGGCATTAACAAATTTAGCTTCACAGAATACCTGTGAAGGTCAACTTCATTTTATAGCTGGAGAACAAAACTGCGGAAAGCCTATGCTATGTGTTCACACATCTTGAATGTTTTGCTTTTGAAAGCAGATCTCGTGGATCCTCTTTTTCAGCTACTTGACCAATTCACTTAGTTTAATAGAAGAACAAGTGCACTGCACTCATGGAATTCAGACCAAAATGTCTCTAAGCAGCTTCAAAAGAGATCCCACAATGTGTAGCCGTTTTCTTCCTGAACTCCATCTGCTAGTGACACAAGCCTGCAAACTCAGCTCTGCAGACTATGGCTCAGTATATTTCAGTCAACATCTACTTTCCCAGACTCTGAGCTCTACAGGCACATCTTTGAAGCAGTGTTATCTCCAGAATGACAGTATTTCTTTCTATATATTCATCTGCTGTTCCCTTGCAGCGCTTTATCTTCAGTTCTCTGGTTTCATCCTCATCAATCTTGTCTTATGGTATTAGGCTATTCAGCACAACAAAGTCCTGGTGTATTTATGAAGGTTTTAGACAAAGATTTGGACAGGAATTATTATGCGTTTGTGAAATAAAGAGTTTACAAGTAAAACTGAAACATGTAATTCCAATATATTCGAGGACATCTTACACAAAATGTATTTCTTAGGATACTGTCCAGCCAAAAAGCTTCTGACTACATATTCACACGGCATCCTTGGATACTGCATCAGTGCTGGAATTCTTCCTTTATTCTGCTTCCTCCCAAGCCAGGTACAGATGGAGCTCCTGCTTTAATTCAATGTAAAGGCAACTTGGATGACTTTTCTGTAAGTTCAATATCTCTGCTATTCAGAATCCTTTCCAAGTTTCACCTACTGTCCTTCTTCAGAAAATAAATATTGCTACTTCAGTTTAAGTTTCCTCTTCTCTGTTATGATCATTACACAACCTTAAAATCTTTTAAGGTGTCACATATCATGAAAAGTACATGAAAAGACGTGTACATCAGCTCATTTAATTCTGAAACCTACAATATATCCTCTGTTTCTTATCAAAACCAGTTTCAGACATAGAAATAAAATTTTATACAGACAAGTCTCTGTAGACTTCCTTGCCTGTGGTCCCTTCCCCTCACTTCTTCAGATGCACATTTTTGGCACACTAAATGAGAAGGAGTTGTGATTACACAAGGTCAGATTCACAGGCTTCATATCTGGATGCTTAGACTGCAGGGCTATCTTCAGTTGACAACTGGAGAGCAAAGCTCCAGAATGATTTAGGCTAAAATTTCTAAGTACTTGCTCATTATGAATGCTCATTTTGAGATCTCAGGGTTTTCCTTCCTTCCCTGAGCTGGATCCAGAATACTCAGTAGAGTGTCTCCATTTCTGGGCAGTCAGTAGGATGAGAGAAGCACCTCCAAGACCAACTTAATAAATCCACACGGAGTCACCTTGTTCTAGCTGATCTGTCAAATGCTGGCATTGATGTCCCCCAGAGTGCAACTGCATAGGAAAATCCTGAAAAATGGAACCTCTGTGCCCTCCTGATGATAAAACACCTTTACCAAAGAACTGAGAGAGTTGGTATGTTTTGTTTTACATTTTGCAGCATAGTTGTGAATGCCATGTGAAACAGGGTCATGTTCCCTTTCATGCTTCATTCTCCATGGCTCCAAGGGTTTTCCACTTCTGCAGGAATCCCTGCAGGTATACAATTCACAGTAGAAGGAAGAAATTCTTACTGAGCGTAAACTAGTGTTTAGGGAGCTCTTGCAATAGTTAGAAAAACCTCTGTTTCCATCCATCTCTGAAGGAACTTCTGAGAGAACTTCAGCTTTTTTTCAGGCTTAAATCTTTCTTATGCTGGTAAACTACCAGGAATAACCATAAAACAAACAAGAACCCATGTGATGTAACAGATTTCAAGTCTTAGCTCCAAAACTCCACCAATTCTTAAAAATAGTAGCTGTGATTTTTTAAACATAATAAATTTTTTTCTCCCACTTGCTTTTATTTAAAGAAGTGACATAGTGGTGTTACCTGAGATTTAAAGAAGATACAAATCTATAGAGCCTAAAGCTACTGTCATGGTGTGGAAAATTTCAGCCCAAATGATTAAAGTTTCAACACAAATGACAAAAGATCATGGGAAGTGTCTGGTAACCTAGCTAAATATATGTCTAATTACAGACAGTGATGATGGTTTTGTCCTGTAATATACTTACATTTTTCACTAAAAAAGTAGATTTTTGTTGCTGCTTTCATTTTCAGCTATTGCTATGCCTTAGCCCATCTGCTTTTTCATATGCTTTTCCTTCCTCCAGTTTCATCATCCTAGCCTTTGATGATCATATGGCAAAACCTGAGATCCTGTGTGGTGAATTCCTGACTGATACTGAAGTGGTCATGAAATTAAACTATGATAATTGATCACTGTTAAGAAACATTGATCCTTGACTTTAACATCATATCTTTGACATTATCCTTAATATATGAAATAACTTTAGTTTCTAACTTAGTTGTTTAAAGTGTTATGCTTCTGTCTCATTGCTGTCCATTTGGAAATCTTCTGAATCACATATTTTATGGTGATTGATAACCTATACTTGGCTTTGTATTAATCCCACTGACAGAAGCAGCCAGTACGCAGTCCTTTCACTGACAGCCAGCCTGTCCTGTGATTATTTACTGAGTTGACTGCTCACAGTTTACCAGCTACTATGCATAATAATTGTTACTTCAGATGCCAGTATTGTGGACTTGGGTTTTTGACATTTCTTTCATTCTTTGGTGACATACCCATTAAATGGTTATTTCCCCCATTCAATTTTTTATTCAAAAAGCCAAATAACATCGCATTGAAGATAAAAACAGTCCTTTACATGGTGCTTGCATGGATGAAGTTTCACATATGTGCAAGCTGTACTGAGGTCAGAATATAATACAATAAAGACATTTAATAATATAGACAAACTGTTGACAACTATTACAAAAAAATTCTTGTGGAGTTTTCCAGCCAGATAATTTTCTGTCATTTCAGTAACACCAAAGTTCCAGTGTCAATGTCGTGAAGAACTGAAGACAGTAGTGTTTTCAAGACTGTATCTCTGGCTGCATAGTTTAATACCTCTCTGGCCATTAATTCTTACATACAGAAGTGCTCACATACAATGCAAATGTTATCAATCACTTTTAACCTTCTTTGCTAGTCAAATTTCCCCTTAACACATCACATGAATTGCATCAGCAAAGTGCACTTTTGGAATCTTCAGTGTTTTGAAAGCTGTATTCACAGACATCACACAGTCAACTTTCTCATCGCTTTACATCTTTTCAGGATGTTCATACTGTACAGGGCTTTTTACAAAGCCTGCCTTGCACAAAGACTTGTGTTTGCTACATCCACGCATTTTGGCCAGCTGTTATCTAACCCCTGTTTCTGTCCAGTTCTTTTTTTGGCTGGCTGAGCTGAATTGTGTTAGATTCATTTAATGTGCATTGTGAAAAAAAAGGTTCTCTTCTGCTATTAGCATTAGTTTTTCCTGTATCACTCACTTGACTTGAAAAGTTAGATATTTCTCCTCCTCTCAGAAATATTTCCCCCATTTTTAATATTTTCAGTCAAAATCCATATTACAAAATACTACATCAGTTAGTAGTGTCTGTCAGCATGTACGTTAGAAGCTTTCTTGACAGCAGGTCATGTAATTGTCATTCTCTGAATCATTGCCTGATTTAACACATATTTAGAGATACCTGTATTCTGTAGTTGACATCAGGAATGTATACTGTGGTGGTCAGATTTTGAAGCCACTTGAGGTAGTTCACATGCTGAAATTATACGCAGAATACTAGCATTCAAATGTCTTACAAACATTTTACTTGTAAAACAACTTGTTGAGGTGCTTATGAATTTGCTATCATCATAAATCAAAGACTTATCAGAGTAATTTACCAACACTGGAAAATGTTACACCTATTTTCTATAAATGAACTGAGGCACAATGATGAAAAAACAGCTTGCAGAGAAATTTACTGTAGTCCCAGAAAATGGAATAACACCTCCTGCCACAGAATCTTTTTGTTCCTCTTCTAATGGGGCATGTAAAAATTGAACATGTATTTAACACCTAACTGTATATGAAATATTATAGTTAGACTTAGAATAAGTAAAGACCCTGAGCTCATGTAAGGCCATACATGTCCCGATGGTATTATGTTCAAGAAGAAATTGAAGCTTCCTTCACATATGATGGGTTGATCATGTTATTTCATCCCAAATCCAATTGACCTGAGAGCCAACTCAATTCACATCTTTTTCAGAGTGCTAGGAAACTTTGCCTTCACTCTCCCTTTAGGAATACATACTGTTTTACCAGGGAATTTGCAAAGATCAGAATAGGGAAAGAATGCCACTTCAGTGCTTACTGAGATATTTTTTGCTTTGATTTTGTTCATGCTAGGTAGAAATTCCAGAATACATGTGTTAAATGACATGCAATAATACCACCAAGATCCAGAGCAGTGTGCTCCATGTTCACTTACTCTGAGGTGGGTTCTGCTATCAAGTTCAGCAGCTACTGCACAGTACAGTGGAGCCTAGCGTGAGCCCACGCAGCCTCAAGCAGAATTTCCCTGAATTGGAATGATCTGCAGAAATTTCTTTACATTCTGACAACTCAAAAAAATCTGACCAAATATGCTTCTAGATTTTTCCAGTCAGATTCTACTCTGGATATATAGCAGCCAAAGCCACTATTTCTCTAAATAACAGGATGCATTCAAGTGACATATCCCAGAATACGATTTCGATTTGGTTTGTGATTTGATAGTTCTTGTTCAGCTAATCTGTGGAATTATTTATTTGTGTATGTTTCTCTTTCAAGGTCAGCCTGACTTGCAGTGGGATGTTATTTAATTACATCTCTAAATTTTGTAGGTGGACACCTGAATAAAACATCAGGATGATGACCCCAGATCATTGCAGCAATGAATGCAACTATCACATTTATGCCAGAGTACTGATTTATATATCTCTGTGTTGAACATGGGTCTTCTTTTTCAGTTATTCAGTAATTAAATTGTTAATTTATCTTCCTCTTTCCCCTCAAACAATTTCTTAAAGACACACAACATATTCTTCAAAGATATATGTTTTTAAAGGCAACGCTATGCTGGTTGACCAAGGGCAAAAGATTAATAGAAAACATTATTTTCTGCCAATTTGTCCCTAGTCCAGGCAACATTCTAGGCTATTTATGTAGTTCTTTAGAGATCCTTCTGTGCTATGCATTATACAAAACCAAACAAAAAGGTAGTTCCCCGGAGACTGCTTTTAATCTGCTTCTAAGATGAAAAGGCAACACATGAATAATAAATGAATCAGCAGTTTCATTCAAAATTGTTACTGTAGTAATCATTTATCTGTGGTCATAAGATTTCTTTTTTCATTCTTAAGTGTTTTAACAATGTCAATAAACAGAGTCACATTTTTTCCAAGAAGAGACTTATATGTGGAAAATTTAAGTGACCAAGATACTGGTCAGGGTTAGGGCTGCAGGGCTGTAGAAGCAACAGCGATTCATATGTTAAATTTGGTGTTAGATTTTCAGACATTTCTTTTCAAGATAGGCAAATGTAATCTTTGGACATAACACACATCAAGTAAACTAAGAAATACACTATACATCCTACAAACATTAAATGATACTGCTATGGCTGTATAAAATGAAATGTATGTAGTTATATTTCTCATTCTTGTGACATCTTGAATTTAAAGTCCTAAGACCACATTTTAGATACAGTAAGTCTATTTTATTTTATCAGAAAGTCTAGTAAGATTTTTACTTTCTTCCCTCTTTCTTGCTGTTTTCCTCTTGTTTTTTTCCTCTGCAGTCTATATAGTCTGTGACAATATATACACACACACATTCTTCATTTTGAGTCACTGAGTAAATGAAATTACATTGGGTCTAATAAATATGTTGTCATCTAAATAGCAGCTTCATTAGAGTTCATTATAAACATTACTTTTATTATTTAGAATTTACTGTAATGCTGACTACTGTTTATTTAGTTCCAGTAAAAAATCTGTACGCTTTATTATATGCAGACTGAACCTTACAATTAGATTGCACCAAATTCTGAATATGCAACAGTGAGATTTGTAAACTGTTTTGTATCTCCTAAAGGGTAGCCACAGCACAGAACTACAACTGCTAAAATGAACACATGCAAACTCACAATGAATGAGAAGCAAATAAATTGAAAATACAGGGAGAAATAAGGTAACCAAAGATTAATGAAATATATCTCCAACATTCTCAAATAATGAGAGATGCATTCATCAATACTACTAATAAAACGAATTACTAAAGTTTATAATAGGGCCTAAGTTCCTAGCACCTACTGAACTAGACATAACACAAATGGAGGTAAAAGACAGTTGTTATAATGTCTCTCACCCAAGAGACATAACATTAAACTAAAAAAAAAAATATTGTACAGCAGTTGAGTGTATCAGAATAAGTATTTGCAGAGGCTCAGGAAATATTAATGCCATTGTATAATGTACTCATGGGACTTCATCTGGAAACTCCATAAAGTTCTAGCCATCCTCACTCAAAAAAGAGGAGTTAAAATTGTGAAAGCAGCAGAGAAAGTTTCATAACATGAACAGGAAAATGAGAAAGCTTGACTTTATACAGAGTACTGAAAGAGCATGACTTGCTCATTTTACCAAAATGAAGGCTGGAATGTGGAGAGGAATTATGACTGATTTTTTTACATAACGAAGGGATGGTGTAGGAAGATGAGGTAGGATGGTGTCAGAAGAAAGGAGAATGAGCGGGGAGGTAGAAGAACTACATAAACTGCAAGATAGTCTAACAGAAGAAAAAATGTAAAACAGAAATAAATTCAGGTTGAAAATTAGAGGAAGGATTCTGATATGAGAGTAGTGAGGTTCTGGAACAAGCTTCTGGCTGGTGTGTTGGAGACAGAGGAATCCATACCTAATTTTTAGATGGCCATGATTAGGATGGCACCCTGATAGCAGGGAGTTTCAGTTAAAGTCCAGGGCTTTCTTGCAGCTGTCACACTTCACATTGGTTCAAGGAGTTCATTCAGTTTCATATCAATGAACCCTGATGAAAGGACAGATCAGGCACATGGAAAAAAGTCGTCCTTAATCCACTACATTAAAAACCTTTCAGAAATTAGTATAGGCTTGTTGGGGTTTCTGTTCAGCTCTTGATCTCTACATTCAAACTCCAGTGATACTCAAAACAGCTCACATGCTACAGTGAGTTCAGACACATGAAGAAAATCACAGTACTCATGTGCTATAGTCTTTTTTGCTACTAATTGATTTTCATAAAATATATTGCAGAATGTGTTTGCTTTTAATCCCTGAAATTTGACAGGGTATGGATTTTTATAGAGACAATCACCATGGTACCCCAGCAGTTTCTATATTGGGACACTTCAACACTTGGCTTGATCAGAAATGCTCTTATAATGGATTTCCAGAAGAGTGTCAATACTTGCTGATTTTTACTGTGTAAAAATTGATTCACAAATTCTCAGCTAAAAAAAAAAAATAAATATTACAATAATATAGTTGGTAACATTCACACTCTCTCTGTTGCTGCAATTATAACTTTTGAGCCAGAGAAGATCCTCAACTATATATTCCAGAACATCTACCAAAATGTTAAATACAAGCCCAGAAGAAAACACAGTCAGCAGCTTCCCATTGCTTTTTTATTCTTGCTATGGCTGAATGAAAATAGCCTTAAGGTCAAAAATTCTTCCCAACACAAAGCAAAAGCTGTGGAAGATAAACCTAAACTTAAGAAAATAATCTCATCAACTATGCTAAATATGTTAGTTGTGCTCCTTAATCTTGAAGAAAAGGTCATCAGCTAAATTTTGTTCTGTTAATAGCTGCAGGATGACTCAGAATAAACTGGAAAAAATCTAAAGCAGCACGTATAGTAGGTCTGAGCTATGTGTATAGATCTGTTCATAGGGAGAGACTTCCACTGCAGAACACAAATATGTATGGTGCAACCTCTTCTTGAGTGCTGCAACATCTAATGGCACCGCAGACATGAACAGACATCAGGTAACACTAGAGCAAAACATCTGAATGTAAGACCAGGGTCCAGTAATCACCTGCACATGCATTGCCTTTTGTGCTAACGGAAAATTGTTTGATCTTGTGAAATTACTTATTTCCTTCCCTTGGAGGTCTTGATGATGCCAAGGCTTTGCAGACAGTGAGGAATAGGCAGAAATAATTTGAAATATATACTATGACCCCTCAAAAGGCCATACCATATTATTCAGATGTATAGACTTTCCTAAATGGGACAATCTTTCTTTACAAGACATAGGCCAACTATTAATTTCATGGAAGTTTCTAATGAATCTCCCTAAGTTTAGGTCAGGAAAAACAATCAGAATAAAAATCTGCCAATCTCTTAATTATTTTTTACACATTTCCATAGGAAAGGGTTTCATTAGCATCTCTACTGCAACAAAGCTATTCATGCAAGTCTTTGTTTCAGCAAATGTCTGTCCTAATTCAACAAATATTTTATTGAACGGTCAGCTACAGGAGTGTTATGAAAACCTCTGTTTCATACAACATGATGCTTCTACACAAGTATAAGCCGTATTCTTAGATCACTTTCTTCCATCCTTGCTCCAGGACAGTAGTACTTTATTCCATAAATAGCCTATGTCTGCATGCCATTTGCATTTTGTGTGAAGGCAAACCATGTTTTGTCTCCAAGATGTACTTTATTATTGAATACAGTAATCCAGAGACTACTGCATGGTTTGCACAGGAGTTGCAAAGTCTGGCCTAATGTGCTGGCTAAAACTGGGAAAATTATTAACTATTACCTGTATTACCCACGCACCAAGTTTCCCTCTTCCACTCCCGAAGTAATAGATTAAGATTACAGAAATTAAGTAGTTCTGGACATTATATAAAGGCATAACTGAAACATTGATGGCTGACAAAGTTATACAAGTTTAAAAGGAACAAAATTATTGCAAAAGGAAATTCAGGAATTGAGAGGGGGAAAAAGAATCTTTAATTGCTGTAAGAACAGAAGAGTCTGTTCAAAATTTCTACTTCAGCACTTCACGGATAGGTATAGTGAATGTCTTTAGCGAAAAGGAGCACAAGTGCAATTGGCTATTTACAGTTATGTCAGAATTTTCAGAGATGCAATTTATAATGTAATCTTGTAATTTGTCATAAAATAAATCTCAACAGTGTGCTACAGAGCATCAGTGAGAGATGAAAAGGGGAGACAAAGTTAAAAACAACACATGAAAAGTCCTTCCAGCCCAACAGAACGGTGTATATTTCCTTATCCTTTTTCCAAGCTTTTCAGTATGCAAAGACAAGATGAGTGTAATCAGGGAAAGCAGCACACTAGTTACAGAAATGCTACAAGCATAATGAAGTGTGGGCACTTTGCTGATCTGATCGGAAGACATACTCTTCAAGAAATATGAAAAAAAAAAAAAGCACTTCAAGCCATCCTGTGGACAGCATACTAAATATAGACAAAAGTGGATGAAGCATCTTTCTAACATCATGCATAAGGTTTTGTCCAAGTAAATAGCAAGAGACCTCTGTTCCAGGCAGGAAGACCACATATGAGCAAAGATCTCCCTCTTATCATGCAAACAAACTGTTCAGAGTGCCTTAAAACTAATCTTGTATTTTCCCAAAAAGAACAGATAAGCTGCCTATTCAACTATTTACATTAACAGAAGAGACTAAGTACTGGGCAAATAGGAGAAATTGTCTTTAAAACAACTGGAGTGTCACCTTGATCACATACTATAAATACCTTGGTTTCTGAGTCACCCAGAGAAAATGTCTGTCATGGTTTAACCCTGGTAGGCAGCTAAGACCCACACAGCCATTTGCTCACACCCTCACAGTGGGATAGGGAAAAGAATTGGAAGGGCGGAAGTGAGAAAACTCGTGGATTGGGGTAAAAACAGTTTAATAGGTAAAG
>VZTL01051363.1:0-29011 GCA_013400535.1 Scopus umbretta | reverse complement strand
TAAAATTAACACTTCCAGTTTTCTCAGGAGGTCAGACCTTTTGCAGACTGTCATTTTCTTTCAGCAAGTTGCCCTTGGATACATAGGTAATGGCCCCATCATTTTAGAAATGACCTCATGTTCTAATCCTATTTTAGCTTTCAGTACTTGTTAAATTGACATGAGTCCTAAGCATTGCATCTAACCAATTCTTATGCAATTAAACCATTGCAATCTGAAGATGCTTAATAGACACCTGTAATTACTTGTTGGCTAACAAGTACATTTGAAGGGTTTATTTTGGTTTTGGGGGGGAATCAATGAGGAAATTTTGTGTAGATCCTGCTCTAGTGGCAGCACCTTACTGTAGGAGCATTTCAGGGTACTGGTGCCCTTACTCCTCAGTTTCATAATTATAAAGACGAACTGCTTGTTTGTTTTCTGATGTTTACAACATACTTCTGAGATTTTTTTTTTTACTCTCAAGTGACTTACAATATAAACAGTGGACTGCAATCTCGTTGGTTTTTTTTCATGACTAGCATACTGAACTCTAGAACAGTGCTGCAGAACTCGATAATGTAGACATCTATTTTGTCACTTTTGTTCCGCTTCTAAAAGTATCTATTTTTCCTTTCTGTCCTTTGGCACTGCTTCTACTATATCTGTAGGCTCTGGCATGCCATGAATGGATACTACCTTGGTTACTTCAGACAACCTAGGAAGTTTGAATTATCAGATAACAGTTGGTTGGTTTTACCTTGTGATGTTAATAACTTTCCTACTACAATGAAAGAGGAAAGCAAGCATATGGAAAAGAAGAAGTTTGAATATCCTCTAATACTGGACAGGGACAAGTAAGATCTCATACATTTACACATACGTATGATTGGGGGAACAGTTCTGAAACTATACTTAAAACGCACCTCTCACGTGAAGGTCAGAAAAAGTATTAGTGTTTTCTATGAGTTCTTCAGAAAATCCTTTTTAAAAATGTTTTTACACAGCATGGATAAATCTCTTAACTGTTATGACTAGGTGACAGGCAGGATTAGGTGATGTTCAGGATCTGAATTCAGTAACAGTGGTGACTAGATAATTGTCTCAGATTGTAGCCTAATCAAACTCTGTATGTTACATACAGTGTTCAGGTTAGCAGCCTGTTTCCTTTGCAGTTCCAGAAGCTGTTATACTTCTGGGATCCCAAAAAATTTATTGAAAAATCTTGATGTGAATAGTTTCAACCCAACCCCAAATCTTCTGTAAGAATAAACCCAATTTAATCTTTCAGTTTAAACAATGGTCGTCTTAAATTTGCTGGGATATTATGGATACATTCACATACCTCTGATCATGTTGTTCTGACACTGGCATAAATGTTGTGTGTTCAATAGAAGTGTTGGACCTCTCCCCTTCTAGGTAGAGTTCTCAAGGGATATGTGTTAGTTACAATCAAGCCAGAGAGCCTTGACCCTCTAACTTAAATCCTGTTTCTAGTCCTGGAGCTCCCTGGTTCATTAATTAGTGGGTTGACCAAGGGAACATAGATAGTGAAGCGGGAATCCTCAGAGGCAACACGCACATTGCCTTTAGAAACAAAGCAGTCCAAAACTGGGAGAAATTATTCAGGGCTTAAAAAGTCATGCATGCTTTAGCGGTAAGTTTTCATATACTATGTGCTTTCTTAGACTGCCTTTTAACCAAAGCACTGTGGGACAATGGAAAATCTCTAAGGTGCTTTACTGTTACCCCGTTTAGGTCAGTATCCTGCTAAAAGTATTCCATACAGTTCTCACCAATGTAAGTAGTCCCACTAAAGTCAGAACAGTAACTCATCAACATAGAGAAGTGCTTGGCTGTGTTGGAAGGACTAACCCCTGTAGTGCTTTTGAATAGTCATCAGCTAGTTTGAAACCTCTGGAATCAAAGATACTAAAATTAAGTCAGCTAACCTTAAAGAAAGTTTCCATAGATGACATACCTGTGTCAAACTGTGACTACTTTTTGAGGATCATTTAAATTTTTCAGTAAAAGAGAATGGCTATCATACATTTAAAACATATTAATTAAACAGACTGGAAACAAATGAGAAGCCTGCTTAACTGTGCACAGAACTGGAAAAAAAAAGGCAGCCACATGCTGCACAATAGGAAGTTTCAGTCTTGTTCATTCTATATACTTTGTGTGCTGTCACCTCAAGAGTACCTTTATTACTCTGGATTAATTGTACCAAACAGTGTAATGGATAGTTAACCAAGTGTCAGCCAAAAGGTTGCATTACTTATGGATGCTAGGTTTTGTTCTTTACAGGGTAGAGGAATACAGGGGCTTCTCTTGGGTCAAGTTGTAGTCCCAAATAGGGCTTGTTTACCCAGTGTGCAATAAGCCAGTCTTCACACACTGAGACAAGATGTTGTTTATTCACAAAGTTGTGCAAGTTTGGGTGCTAGGTGGCTTTCCGCAAAGCTAACACACCAAATCATCAAGTTACCATCTATTTACACACATTCATTACCATATTTAATTTCCTAATACATATGCAGTGTTACAATTGGCTAAAATATCTTTGCCTCATCTGTAAATTAGTGAGCATGCTCAGCTGCCCCTCAATTTGAGTCTGGGGTGTAATTGGTAATTGTGGTTAGGGGGCTTATGATTTGGTGGTCGCAATCTCTCCCTGCCTGAATTACCTTTCCTCTAATTTCCTTCTTGGCAGATCTTAAGCAACTTCTCATGGTTTACTGATCGAGTCAGTAATACATCACTTAGACTTCTGTTCTCATTCAATCTGTTAACTAAACAAAATCATATTGTGTAACTTAGTTAGGGTAGGGCTTTACAATGGAAGTTCTCATGGTTTACTGATCAAGTCAGTAATACATCAGGTTTGGACAACAAAGTCAGTTATCTTCATGATGCTACCACAATTTGCTTATTGGATAGCTGTCATATAAGTCACTAAGATAGTATTTTAGAACTTCAACTAACAAATCAAGTTATAAATGCTATTAACAGATATTCTCAAAATGTGCATATATCTGAAAAGTTACAAAACCAGCTGGATAGCATAGGAGCTTACAGTTTAAACAGGCAGCTCAGGTGATCTATTGAAAAATGTTAGCAGGTAGATAGACCCTGTATAGAAGAACAGTCTCAGTTTCTGTCTGTAGTTTCTAATTCCTTAGCTTGTGTGATCTGACTTAATTTTTCCGATTATAAATGAAACTGTTAATCTACACTAACAGACACTCTACTCTAGATCATTTCTTCTTGTGATTAAGTTTGGAAACCAGATATATGAGCAGAGGAAACCTTCTTTGTTATGAAAGTGGCACATAGGAACTGTAGTCAGAACTGACAGAAATGCTAAAAAGCCATTATCAGACAGTGAGTTAGCACCCAGTTGTGGTAACTAGTGGTTTTTATATTAACAATTTCAGCTTTCTAAAGATGACAAGTCTGTATCTGGATTGACAAAATGTTAGTGAAGCACTTCATGACACCTATGAAGGTCCTAATATAAATTATATTTTGAAGATATATGGAATAATTTGTACTTCAAAATAATTTTCTTTTGGAGCCAGCTAAGAATGTTGCATTCAAAATTGTGATTTTGATAGGAACATCAGATTTTTTCTCTCTTGTATGTACGGGTGGAAGTCACTGACCAGATCACCTTCAGTTTTAAAAAAGCCTAAACCTGTGGACATAATTCAAGACTTCAAGTTTTTCAAAGCTCTGGCTTCTCCAAAGGTACCTAATGTATATGATGAATTTGTTTCTGTTCTGTGCAACATACAGGAAATGCAATTGTATTTCTCATTTAGAAATTAACCATAAATAACCCTACATATCTTCTCATTCAATGGACAAGCTAGAACAAAAATGCCTAAACAGAGGGATGGAAGAAACCTCTCTGGTTTTCATTCTCATTGTTTCACACTTCCAAATTCCAATTTAGAAGGCAGCACACACCAATTCACTTGTTTGGTTTAACAGCATTAAAAAACCCTAGAATTTTCACATGCTCCAAAAGAAATCCTAAATATCTTAGGTTTACTTGAAGGAAGTGTGAAAATACTAGAATAACAGTGAATTCCTGGTTATGCACAATGGTTCTTTCAGGGTTCCCATGAAATCAGAAACCAGGAGAGTTCTGAGTTACTTTAGATATCGTTATAAATACTTTCTACAGCTCTAACTGAATAATGGTGGAGCTCCTCCATCTCTACCTGGCTTAGCCCTTGAAAGTCATGGGAATAGATACACGCCTTCTCTTGCAGTTGTAGTAGAAAAGGAAAAAGATACAAATCCTATGGCCAGTTGCCAACAAAGCTTCCATTAACACATTTCTGACCATTCTTCCCCAAAGGTTAGTGGCAAACAACTAGTGAGGGGTATGAACTCCTAACATAATTTCCTAAAATTTATGGTACTGTGAGTCTCCTATGTACCACAATCTGACATCCTAACACAGACAGCTAAGGTCCAAACAGTATTCAGTAAAAGACAATGTTACTCCATGTGACCAACTACTTTTCTTTGTGTGCCTTAGGTGAAAGGATGACAAGGTGAGTGGAACACACTTCTCCACTGTTTACTGCCCTGTCTTGCCAGCCAGTTGTTTACTGAACAAAGTACTCCAGGTGGAGTCTCACCAGACCCCAGAGCAGAGTAGAGGGAGCAGAATCCCCTCCCTCAACCTGCTGGCCACACTTCTTTTCATGCAGCCCAGGATACGGTTGGCTTTCTGGGCTGTGAGTGCACATTGCTGGCTCACATCCAGTTTTTTATCCACCAGTACCCCCAGGTCCTTCTCTGCAGGGCTGCTCTCAATGTTCTTGCTTTCTCACTTCTCCTTGCTGACAGTGTCACCAAGGATACAAGATCAGCTCTCATCTCATCTGGGTGCTTAACTATGTGAAGCTAGTGGATTACTTGCTGCTGAGCAAAGGTAGTCAAGCATGCAGTTTTGAGACATTCTGTCATTTCACTCCAAGGCAGCAACAAGTCGACAAGCTCCCTTAAGTCACAGTTATACCAGTCACAGATGCTGCACAATTTCCAGAGTGGTCTGTGTTTAGATCACAGGGAAACTGATGTGGTTACTTTTGTGCTATTGTAGCTTGCACTACAAAATAACAGCAGTTGATCGTTGGTCCCCTGCTGTTCAACAGATGTAGATACAGCACTGTGTAACAGAGAACAGTGTTAGTGGGTATAAAACATTAAATTTTACTGTAGAAAAGTCAGTGGTTGCATACATTGTGGGACAAGTCAGTAGAGGTGGGCTCTGCTTTGGGTTTTACCTAGTCATTTGAAAAGAAGACTCACTAGAAGTCTCATAGCAGAAGACACTTGATACACGTTAGCCCTGCAGTCCCCTTCTGACTGAGCTTTTAATGAGAAAAAATGATTTCCTATCATTTGCCTTAGAGCAGAACAAACCAGTGAACTTCAGTTTGCACTTCAGACTAGAGGTGTGCCATTCAGTGACTTTGCAAACACCTAGAGTATATGATTAGCTCACCGTAATTCAGTTATCCTGTCTTTCTGAAATGGGTAATGCCTAGTAATTAATGCACATGAGTAATGCTTAGAATTGACAGACAGATGCTGGAACAGATTTCTTTAGGCATGTTTTACATTGTTGAAGATGTGGTATCTCTTAAACTGCTACTACTGCAGCACACTCAGTAGTGTATTAGCAAGACCATTACCAAAAAATGTAAGTACAAAATCTCTGTATAATGTACCATTTCCAATTAAACTCATGTTTTCAAATTTGATGGAAACAAGGGTTCTTTGAAATGTATCAGGCTGTAGGTGCATTTTTTTTCCCTTTTGGAGGACTGTAAATTGGCCTCCTACGGTGAAGTCACGGCTGTATCAAGTCTCAGGATTCATGTGAGTGTGGATGAACTGTCAAGGTACCTGAGGTATTTTCGCAAATCCAAAGTTTTCAAACAGTTAACAGCAGAAATGTCTTGTTCGTCTGCATCTTTCCCAACTGGCTGCCGAAGTGTTTGTGATTTGCAAAGCCCGACAGAAGGACAGAAGGACAGCCAGACTAACAGCCCTGTGACGAAGCTGTCACCTGGGAGGGAGTTCTTACTCCATTACCCCTTGGCTAGACTTCCACTGTCCTCTGATAGCATGCATCCACTGAACCTGACAAGTACCCTGAAAATGATTCCTTTATTGTGGTATCCAAGGTGTTAATAGGTGAAAGAACTAAGTAGGTGTTTAAAACTAGCTTCAACTTAGGTGATAAAAGGCATTTTGCTGTTGACTGTCTTGATTTTTTGTCCCTTGGGAAGCTGGAATTTTGCTGGTTATGCATTTTCTATACCAGAAGAATGATCCCCTCCTAATTTTAAAAAGAAGTTCAAGGCAGCCTTTACATGGTAAAAGAAAACCTGTGCATAAACCATAATCTCTTTACATAGTAATTATATACATTTCTTCAGATAACATGAATGTTACCATGCAATTCAATAACAGAAGTAATATTTTCATTACCTTTTGTCTTCAGCTAGTAATGCACTGACTTTGGCTTCCCTTTGTCAGATCCATAGACAAGCTTTGGAAAGTTTTGAGTCTGGAAACAGGGAGGCTGGTGCAGTATTTGGGTCTCTTCCTATATATGAGGTAAGCACAAGTGTTTTCTACCATTTTGCAGTGGCATTCACAAGCAGAAGCCATTAGCACTAGTAAATTACTACAACCATGTACTCTGACATTCTATTGTTAACTATCTGCTTCTTGATTTAATTTTCTAACATGGTTTGCATTACCACCTACCCAACTCTGTTCTCTATTTGGTGGAAGCTTGGGAAGCCAGTTGAAGAGAATGTGCCACAAAGTGAGTATTCCAGATATTTACTTCTCCTGTTCAACTTCATGTCATTAACTTTTTGCTCAGACTTGACTCTTTTAGCCAGCCCAAAACCTATTCATTCTTTTCTGCACAAAGTTTTGGCTATTGTAAGTTAATACTGTTTTATGGGTACTATTGATTTGACTTATTGCAAGCTGTCTAGCAAGGCTTCCTAGGTTGTTCCTTCTATGGAGAAAGACCAGAATGTCCACAGCCTTGTCTATCCCACCTATCATAGGATGGAAAGAATTACTCCTAGCAGAGGTGCTTACCTCTTTCTATAGAGGGTACCTAGAGAACTAGCTTGGATGAGACTCCTAACATCTAGATGGCTTGTTAGGTGGGATGAATAGGGTACCCTGCATTCAAATATATATGACTTAATGCTTGTGCATGCATTAATGCAATGCACTCTGTTGTGCATTACAGAGTATATCAGAAAACAGACAAGTCAGGAGCACAATGTTCAAACAGTTGGCACATATGCTATTCTTCTGACCATTAATCTGCCTTGGAAATCTATGTTTCATTTTGTTCTAGAAGAAGAAAATAAAATACAGGGGGTCTTGTGCCTTGGCAAATTAAGAGCAACTACACTGAAGCCCATGGCACTGCAATGGATTTATAATAAAATGAAATCAGATTTCTTCTGTGAGCTACATGCACAATATTTTTTGTCTGTGCTGTTACAAAGCACTATCAAAGTGGTCTGTTCACCTGAATATATTAATTAGTTCTTGACATTTTGCAATTTATTTTTTAAAGGTCTTCAGTGGAACAAAGCTGAGATGTCCAGTCTCACTGGACAGACAACGGAGACAGGTTTCAGTGGAGAATAGGGTCAAGACAAATAAACATAGCATCCATCTTCAGGAAAGTGGATTAGCAGGTTCCTTATTTCAATTTTTTTTCTGGTTTTTTTTTTCTTTTTTGTTATATTTAAATCCATTTCATTATTGAGTAGAACATACAGAAATTAAATCTTTACTTCTATTCCAGTCCCTCCTGCGGAGAAAAAATTCTAAAAAAGCCAGTGTATGATTATAACAACATACTCACAGAAAAACCCATCTCACTCCACTTTTTGATGGTTAAGAGGGAAAAGCACCTCACTATGATTAACTGTTTAAAGATTCAGAGCTGTAAATTTTCAAAAATTCTTCTTTTGCTAGCTATACAGACTTCTCTGAAGAACAAATGTTATTCTAGAGGTACTGCTCTAACCTTTCTCTCATGTTTCAGGAGCTTTGGTGTCCTTGGATAGGAAAGAGTTGATGGGATGTTCCACAGGTAGCACACATATGCCACAGTATCCTAGTCAAATGTCGTCTTCCCGAAACATTTAGAGTTCCTTGTTAATCAGGTGGATATAACACGGAAAGCAGACTGAGAGCTAGGTTCAAATAATGAGAAACAGCCCTATTTAAAGATATCGGAATTTAGGTCACAGCATTCTAGAATATGCCATTTTTAACTGCACTATTTTCAGCTGAACTAACTTTATATTAATTAAACTTAATTACAGAAACAGAAAAAGTAAAAACCAAGCAAAGCTCCTTGCAATTGTTTTGTTAATGCTATGTGGACAAGTCTTCAGAATTATCGTTCTAGTACCTTTCAGTGCCAATATTTTTGTTCAGAAAATGCCTTGACCAGAACTATTAACAGAATGAAATGGACATATTACCCCAAAAAAGAATTTTCAGCAGCTCAGATTCTTTCTGGTTTACGTGTAGTGGTTTAACCCGGCAGGCAGCTAAACACCACACAGCCACTCACTATCTCTCTCCCTCCCCTGTGGGATGGGGGAGAAAATCGGAAGAAAAAAAGGTAAAATTCGTGGGTTGAGATAAACAGTTTAATAGGACAGAAAAGGAATGGAAAATAATAATAATAATAATATACAAAAACAAGTGCTGCACAATGCAGTTGCTCACCACCCGCTGACCGATGCCCAGCCCGGCCCCGAGCAGCGATCGCTGCCCCCCAGCCAACTCCCCCCAGTTCCTATACTGAGCGTGACGCCATATGGTATGGTATTCCAACCCTGTGGCCAGGTTGGGTCAGCTGTCCTGGCTGTGCCCCCTCCCAGCTTCTTGTGCCCCTGGCAGAGCATGGAAAGCTGAAAAGTCCTTGACTAGCACAAACACTACTGAGGAACAACTAAAAACATCAGGGTGTTATCAACATTATTCTCACACTAAATCCAGAACACAGCGCTATGCCAGCTACTAGCAAGAAAATTAACTCTATCCCAGCTGAAACCAGGACAATATGCTACTTTGTTTTAGAAATGCATTAACATGTCACAGTAGGGAAAATTTGATAATGTTTTTTTTTTTTTAATTAGTTGTTCTGATCAATTTACTGGCTGTCAGTTCAGGCTTATGGGCAAAATGCTGATCCCTTGTTGCACCAATTTAAGTCTTAGCTATGCAGATTTAAGTAAAAAACACTATAGATCAAACCAATTGACCCCAGTTATTTTCATCATTTTTATTATAGAGTACACACCAAGCCTAGGGCACGGTAGAGGTGTTTAAAGGAAGGTCAATGTATGATTCAGGGCATAATGAAGGTGAAAGTATAATAACATTATTTTATCATTATTGTGATTCAATATGAACTCCTTACACTGTTGTAAACAAGACCAAAATTTGTAAAAGTTACTCAGCATAATTTAAGGTGATTAGAAATCATACTCCTTTTCAGCAGTTGCCAGTAACCATGTCATTCTGGTGGATTTTGCATTAATTGAAAGTCTTAAACTATTCTCCTCTAGGATGTGCAAAACCTACTTTACATCTTCCCTATCTTTATGATTGGACCCTGAACCCTCAATATAAAACTGAACTTTTGAATAGCGCTGGAAGAGAACTGGCAAACTTTGGAAACCGATCTCCTCACCAACACGTAAGAAACAAATACCTGTGTTTGTCTCTTCTTCCGTGGCACAGTAATGTCAGGAAGCTTTGCTATTCTTATGCTTTATTCTCTATTTTCATTCAAATAGAAAATCCAAATCTTTAACTAGTGCAGATAATAATAGTATCATATTGAACAGCATCTTTCATCCTGTCCTGCATAACGAGCTGCCGTTCTGCTTGGGAAAGGACATTGCGGAAGGGGAAGGGATCTTGGGATTATGTAAAAGTCATTCCTGTTGGAATCAGTGGATAGCCCTTTAAACATCTAAGAATTCATTATGGCCCTGAGAAAATTATCTTAATCAGGACCAGTGTAGTATGTATTATGTAAAAGGAAATACTCTTGCCTGAGATCTCAGATTAGACATCTGCTTCCTTGTGGAAGATGCTGTAGGAACTTCAGTAACCAGGAATGGATAAAACTGGTTTTACACTCTGACAGGAAGATGTATTAGTGCCAAAGGAGACTGGCTGTCATCCAATCTAACCTTCTGGGTGGCATAAGGCAGAGATCTTCTGTGTCCAAATGCCTCTTTGGGTTACTACTTTGGTTTCCAGTTAAAGGGAGCATCCTAGGGGTCTTAATGTACATTTGCTGCCAGGTATTCTCCATGTCAAAACCACAGATTTCCTCTCTGCTCCAAATGTGTCCAGTTTGGACTTTCATATATTGGATTTTATTGCTGCCTTTTTTCTGCCAGATCAAGCTTCATCAGCGATCAAAAGTCCTTTCCAGACACCGTTATTCTTAATCAAAGAAGTCACTGTCTGCTCTCCATGATTCAGCCAACTTGTCTGAGCTGAGAGTAAAGAGCAGGCTGGGCATTTTAGCTGAGGAAGCAGTGTGTTAGACTAACACGGCACTCAGTTTGAACTAACAAGCCCTGTGAGCTCCAATAGGTCCTGCACAGGTCTGGCTCCAGCATGCCTGCAGATGCTCCCCAGGGCCTCCGGTTCTGTTCTCCCAAAAAGCCCCCATGAAACAGAAGCTCAGGGGAGTTGTGATACAGAGAAATTACACCTCGCGTTCTGTGGGCTGTTTTGAAGACAGAAGCAAAATGCAAGTGGCGTTCTCCTTTACTGAGGGTCTATCAGCCTCCCAATAACTCTTGATAGCAAAGTCATTTGAGTTTTGTGAGTCTCTCACTACAAGGCAGGTTTCTATAGACTTTTTATCTCTTTCCATCACCGTGGTTATATTTTTTTAAGTGTCTGCCTCAGAACTCCATTTTATACTGACAATCTTATGAGCATCAGATGCAACAAGGAGTTAATATGCCCTGCTGTTTCTGCCTGTTAGTTCTTTGCTTATGCTTTCAAAGAGCTTGTTAATCCTCTAAGCCAGAAGGATGCATGCCGAGCTCATATTCAATTAATTATCTGTCATGATTCCCTGAATCCTTCCTGGCATTTCAGCATTCCAGGACAGTGTCAACATATGACACAGGTCACAATACATTTTCTATCATCCTTTGTCTGGCTAAAGTTACAAATCCTTGCCAAGCTGTATTGGGTTTGTGTGGCAAGGTTTTGGGAGTGGGGGGGGGCTACAAGGGTAGCTTCTGTGAGAGGCTGCTAGAAGACCTGTCTTCAACTTGATATAGGGCTATGGTGGATTTTGTGGTAATGCTGCTTTTTTTTTAGCAAAATATCTCATGGGAGTGTATTTAAAAATATTATTAACAGCTGCAGTAGGTCTGGCTGGGATGAACCTATTTTTCTTCATAGCAGCCTTTATGGTGCTGTGTTTTGGGTTTGTGACTAAAACAGTGTTGATAGCACACCAATGTTTTGCCTGTTGCTGAGCAATGTCTGCACAACATCAAGATGATTTTTTGCCACCCCCAGTGAGTAGCCTGGGGGTGCTCAGGAAGCTCAGAGAGGACAGAGCCAGGACAGCTGACCTGAACTGGCCAGAGGTATTCCACACCGTATAATATCCTGCTCAGCAGTAAGAGCTCATGGAATGGAGGAGGAAAGCAAAATGTTCATAGCTATGGTGTTTGTCTTCCCAAGTGACCATTATGTGCGCTTAGGCCCAGCTTCCCAGAAGTGGCTAAACTGATGGGAAGTAGTGGATGAATTCCTTGTTTTGTTTTGCTTGCATGTGCGGTTTTGCTTCACCTGTTAAACCATGTTTATCTCAGCCCATGAGTTATCTCACTTATGGTCTTCCAAATCTCTCCCCCATTCCAGTGGGAGAAGTAAGCAAGCAACCGGATGGGTGCTTCGTGTCTGCCAGGGTCAACCCACCACATTAACCAACCTTGTGATTAAAACTGAAATCAAGCTTATCTGACAGACCAAGAGGCACCAGACAAAGTGTAATCTGCCATTTACTATTTGTGTTCCCTTCATCCACCCCAGGATGGAGTTAGCATATGAAAGGTACCACCCCTGCAGTTTCCTATTTGCCTTTGAAAGACAGCTACATCAGCTCTCTTCCAGTTACCTGCAAATTGCCTAGTCTTCAAAGATTATTAAAAATTAACAGTTCAGGTTCAGAGAGCTCCTTACTCATTTCTTTTGATGCTCTTACATGTTACAATTGTGTAAGATTTTCTCTTTGGTATTGTCCCTATTTATAGTTAGAACTGAAGTGTTTTGCTGTAGTTGCAAGATGCAGATACCCCACTTCTCTTCAGCTTATTAACTATTTACTTCCTCAGAACTGACTATTTACTCAGAACTGACTATTGACTCATTCTTTTTGTTTTACCAAACCTTTAGCACTGCTGGGATTTCATAGGTTCTTAATTTTTGAATTGTATTCTTTTCAGTCTTGCTGCCTGTTCCCTTTGGTTTTCTTTATTAATTACCCATGTTTTCCAAGAGCTGATTTGTACTCACATCTATTCATGCCACTATATTCTCCATTGTGCAGAAGACCGCATCCATAATGTAATACTATTCCCAGTAACAATCAAGTGTTTAATCCTATGCTGAATGAAATCAATGGACCAGCTCTCAGGAGGGAACCATGCTGTAAGGAAACCTGTCAAAAATGCATGATATGTATGTGTTATCTTTAGCAGCCTTCCATCCAGTTACTACTCTACTGTTGTGCTATTTGAACTGTGACAAAATTACAGTGCTATAATGCTCTCAGACTTTTTTTTCATAATTCATTAAATGAACAAAACCTGAAGTAGTTCAGAGTGTGTGCCATTGCTCAGCATTACTGTTTACTTGAAGAGTTCTGATTCCTAGGGCTTTATAAACACCAGATGGAAACTGGTCCCGGCCCCAAACATGTTACACAATTATATCATCCCATTTTCTGTCTTAAGTGTCACAGGAAAAGCAGAGACACTTCATTTCTTTGAACAGATAATCTACTAAGGCACTGCACTGCACAAAATTCATTAGGAGTTTATTGTGTGCTAGAGAACAGAGGATGCGACTGGAAAGGAATTAAGCACAGAAAAGCATACCAGGCAAGTGATACTTCCAAATATACCCACTCATCTTCAAGCAGTCTTTTCAATGCTGGATCTAGTACAAAGCTGTGTGTTAAGGGACTTGTTGGCATTAGCTGTGGATTTTCTCTGTGTCGACGTCTCTGTATTCCTTTGCAGGTTAGTTTCTTTCCGCCAGCATTCACAACCATATTACAGACTGAAATGTTCCAGGCGTATCAGTTGTTCTGTGTTCCAGATCATTACAGTATTATGGAAAGGCATCTTAACAACACGGCCTCTTTCAGCATGGCAGAAAGGCATGGTGGTACTGGCTGCAGTAGTTAGTTTGCCAGAATTTCATGACAGCCCTTGCTAGTGCTTTACAAAATCTGGGACGTTCTTCAGCTGCCCTCACCCACTGGGGTAGTTCAAGCTGAATGGCATCAACGGTGCCAGAACTACGGGAACCAAAAGTCTTTGTTATGTATCCACCACTGTAATAGCTCCCATTATTTGGGCTAGGATTGGATGGAGAAGGCACACAAACGTAAGTGTTGTTTTGTTCTTCAATATATTTACCCAAACTTCTGTTCCCTGCAACCAAAGTCTCAGAAGACACATTGACTAGCTGACTGGCCAGATAGGTAATTGAGGAACATGATGCAGAAATGTTGCCTGAGTTAAGGGAAGTTTTTGAAAGTGTGTAGCCTAGTTCTATCCACTGCTCAGGATGTGCTTGTCCATGGATATCCAGAATCAGCCCCCCTGTCATCTGCGATTTTGCAGTGGTCAAAAATCCCATATACTCCTCCCAGGCCTGTTCTGCTTGGGGAATTCCAAAGGAAGCTTCTTCCTTTTCCCTGTTAGCATCCATCTTGAACCTCTGTAGGTGGTTTATAATGATATGTGGGAAGAAGCCATCAGTACTTTTGTTGATTTCTTCAGCAAGAGCCTGAGCCACGTCTACAGTATACCTGTCTTGGTTGGTAGAAACTTTGCATTTCTTATAATTTTGAATACTTCCAGGAGGACACTCATGAGAGAAAATACAAGAGGATGTCTTCGCATCCCAACAGCCAGCCTCTCGATCAGGGATGTCTTTGGGTTCCATTGACCCACCGTGTGGGACAGAGAGAATCAAGTTCATGTTGCCCGCCTGATATTCTGTGAAACGATTATGACCGAATATAACCTCTTTGGTGCCAGTGGCTTTCAAAAGCAAATAACAAATGGAAAGGAGGAACAGATACATATTCTTCATTTGCTGCTGGAAGACTCAGCAATATGGAATATATCAGTACCTACATAAATGCAAGAGACAAATTTTAGATTACTTACAGCTGGGAACACATGAGAGTCTGTTCAGCTGCTGCTGGAATAGTTAGTTACTGATTAACCTATTTTAATTTTATTCCATGTGGCACAAAGAATAAGAGTACTTACATGAGAAACAAAAATTAACAGGGCACTTAGTGTGGCTAGATGTAACAGATGCAGTGCTTCATCTTGGGTACGCTCAATGAGCACATTCACAACAACCAGGGGATCAGGCCCAGTCAGCATGGGTTCATGAAAGGCAGATCCTGCTTGACCAACCTGATCTCCTTCAATGACAAGGTGACCCACCTAGTGGACAAGGGAAAGGCTGTGGATGTTATCTACCTGGACTTCAGTAAAGCCTTTGACACTGTCTCCCACAGCATTCTCCTGGGCTAAAAACTGGCTGGATGGCTGTGCCCAGAGAGTGGTGGTGAATGGAGTTCAATCCAGTTGGTGGCTGGTCACAAGCGGTGTTCCCCAGGGCTCAGTACTGGGGCCAGCCTTGTTTAATGTCTTTATCAATGATCTGGATGAGGGAATTGAGTGCACCCTCAGTAAGTTTGCGGATGACACCAAGCTGGGTGGGAGTGTCGATCTGCTTGAGGGTAGGAAGGCTCTGCAGAGGGATCTGGACAGGTTGGATCAATGGGCTGAGGCCAATTGTATGAGGTTTAACAAGGCCAAGTGCCGGGTCCTGCACTTTGGTCACAACAACTCCATGCAAGGCTACAGGCTTGGGAAAGAATGGCTGGAAAGCTGCCTGGCAGAAAAGGACCTGGGGGTGCTGGTTGACAGCCGGCTGAATATGAGCCAGCAGTGTGCCCAGGTGGCCAAGAAGGCCAACGGCATCCTGGCTTGTATCAGGAATAGTGTGGCCATCAGGACTAGGGAAGTGATCGTGCCCCTGTACTCGGCACTGGTGAGGCCGCACCTCGAAAACCGTGTTCAGTTTTGGGCCCCTCACTACAAGAAGGACGTTGAGGTGCTGGAGCGTGTCCAGAGAAGAGCAACAAAGCTGGTGAAGGGCCTAGAGAACAAGCCTTATGAGGAGCGACTGAGGGAACTGGGGTTGTTTAGTCTGGAGAAGAGGAGGCTGAGGGGAGACCTTATCGCTCTCTACAACTTCCTGAAAGGAGGGTGTGGTGAGGAGCGTGTTGGCCTCTTCTCCCAAGTAACCAGCGATAGGACAAGGGGTAATGGCCTCAAGTTGCACCAGGGGAGGTTTAGGTTAGATATTAAGAAAAATTTCTTTACTGAAAGAGTGGTGAGGCATTGGAACAGGCTGCCCAGGGAGGTGGTGGAGTCCCCATCCCTGGAGGTGTTAAAAAAACGTGTATATGTGACACTCCAGGACATTGTTTAGTAGACTTGGTGGTGTTGGGTTGATGGTTGGACTAGATGATCTCAGAGGTCTTTTCCAACCTTAATAATTCTATGATTCTATGAAAAGAGAGGATTCTCTCAGAATAACAGGGCAAGGCAAATGGTAGGTTACTGGGCCTCCTTCATTTCCCCAGAAAGCACAAATAGTATTTGATCATCCTATCTGATCCTAAAGAATCACTATATCCCAGCAAAATGTTTTTCACACCAAAGCCTCCCTTTTTTTTACCTCTGAAATGTAAGGAAGTTCTAACAAAATTTGATGGAACATCTGTATCTCATTGACCTGTGTGAAATATCTTTCCGTTATCCATATGGTTATGGGAACTAGAGGCTATGTCAGCTCAGACCAGCACTGGGCTTGTCTAAAATAAGTAGACTGATAAAAATTGAGCGCTACCGAGCTCCATCTCTAGCTATGCTCCAGGCATTACAGTATTACAGGTAGCTACCAATGAGGGCATTAAGGAGTGATTCTCTTTAGTTTCCAAGTCTCCATTCTCTCCACGGGAGCTAAGATACTTTTAAGCCCTCACTAACGCTGCCTTTTTTTTGGAAAGCTGGAATTCAGCGAGATGCTGACAGTGCTTTCTGGTTTGAAGGCATTACATCTCTAGAAAGATCAGTCCTGAGTGTAACTCTATTAGAAGGATGTAAAATGAGTGAGTAAAGTCAGTGAAGAGCAGACTAAAAGAGGATGCTTTTCACTTCCATGAATAAAAAAACCCCTCAATATAGGCCAGATGAGGAGTGGGTAAATAGATGCATTTGCCGATGAGGCAACTGTCTGTCCTATCATTACGTCACTTGCAGAAACACGTAGGAGAAGAGGAGCAGACAAGGGAGAGAGTGAGAAAGATGATCTTCAAGAATCCATCCACAACACTTGGCCTGAGAGCGTGTATGAAAGCAGCCAGTAATACTGAGAGGGCAGGGTACACTGTGGAAGCACCCTCCCATCAGCCGCCTATTCTAAGAAAAGGAGAGGGATATTTCACCCAAATAATACAGCAAAATATTCTTTTCCCACTATGATGGAATCCTGCTGGCTTTTTAAAGACAACCTCCACTGCCCACTGAGATGGTCCACACTGAGGAACCTGTACACGAGAAGTAAACATCTATCTTCCTCCTTTCTGGGCTGAAAGTCCCATATAAAAGTCTGTGAGCTGGAATCAGATTCCTGAGAATCTAATCTACAGTTTTCCTGCAGAGCACGATTAACAGCTTTTTAATTTCTTTTCAGTCTTTCAGTTAAAAGGTCCTTTTACTTGAGCTACTGGCTCAAAACAAGCTTTTATCCAAATCCTTGTACAGTTCACGCTTCCCTAGATTTCCCCAAGACACAGACCTTCACCTGCTAGTTCACTGTTTGCATTACCAGAAATGTTGGGGAAACGAATATTTTCAAGCATTATTCAAAACCCCTTTTCTCAGAAAAATAGACTGCACATGCAAAGTGTATAAATCTAGGAATAGCTTACCTCAGGTGCAGTGGGGCCCAGCAGCAAGTTAAATCAATCAACAGCAACAACTCCCAGGTGTTGCTCCGCTGCCTCAGAAGGACTCAGGTTTTCTTTGCCTCAGGCTCTCACCTTAAATGCAATGACACAGCTGTTGGTTTCCCGCCGCTTGCCAAACTGTTGTCATTTGCGGTAGTTTGCTTGTCTTCTTGCAATTTCTTGTTAATGATTGAATCAAGCTGTTAGCACTACTAGATCATGGAAGAAAGTCACCTCGGCACAGCTCTGGGCAAACCTGGAGAGTCCGGAGGAATTCGATGACCCCAGACTTTTTTTTAAAGAGTTTTCTGGACAACATACAAGGGAAGCAGAGGAAAAATGTTAAGCCACAGTAATACAGACTAGACCTGCTATTCTGGACTTCATCATAGCAAAACACGCACCTTTCCAAAGGATTTTAACTCGAATGGATGGTGTTCAAAGAAGCCCAAGAAGCACCTGCAGCTAGGGAGGAGTATGCTAGAAAGTTTGCCTGTTTGTCTTCTTCAGCACAAGGGTGAGGTCCACGTGCATAAGGAACAAAATCACTGTAACAGGCTCCAAGTTCTCTGTCGATCATAGGTAAACTTATATTATCGTGAGGTTAAAAAAAAAAATCCACAGTATTTTAAACTGGTATTAATCACTGCAGGACTAGTTTGAAGATTTCCCTATAAAGAAAGGGAGAGAGAGTTGTTCCTGCCTCTGTGCCTTCAAAAACGAAACTGAACTGACCTTTGCACTCAGCTTCGGCTGGGGCTCCCTCTGTCCCAGAGGTCTCTAGAAGACAGGCTGAACCATGCAGCTACGTGGCACAGAGGCTTCACCTGCACCTGGATGATTCATTTCACAATGAAGGATCACAAGGATTCTGGTATCCCAGAAGCTTAGCATGCTTTTGTTCTCTATACTGACATATCTTTCTAGAGACCAAAAAAACTTGCCACAAGCAGCACAGCCACACCAAAGGTAAGCTCAGAATAGTTAACTTAATCAGGAAAGGCGGCAAAATTGGTAATGCAGAAGGTTTTGAGGTTTAATGGCAAAAATGGGTGCCCTAATTCTGGTTTTAGTTTTTGGGGTCTTCTGGGGGAAGTCAAGGAATTTTTCTGAGACTTCACTGGAGGAAAGGTGATAGGATATATCTGTTCACATGCACACTCATCTATGCATTTGAAGCTGTCCATTATCTCTTCCTGGCTGAGAAAATGCATTCTCTCCACTCAGAATCATTCCAAGGTATGCTTGGCAGAGAAAAGGACTGAAATAACTGAAGATGGTGGACTGAAAAGACTTCTGAGTTGAAAAATAAAGACAAAAGATTGTCAGGGTGGGGACGGGGGTGTCCTTTGGAATATGGGAAGGAGGTGAAGGATCTCAACATGAAGAATGGAGGCAATACGGCACTTTCTAATAAGAAGGCACAGAGTCATGAAAGAAAGGCAGAGAAAGATGGGATAGACTACTAGGGGTTTTTTTCACAGTGAATCAACCAAGTACAGTTAAATGCAAGAGTCAAACACAGTCCACAGTCTTCCACAATGCTTGTTCAGTTTTGCATCCATGACCCAGCATGGCATGATCTTTTTTGTGGTGTTCTCGCTTACTTTGGTACTGATGTGCAGCAGCTCACAGCTGCATGATGCTGACTGACAGGATCCCGTTCTGCTTCTCATTATGTATCACTTCACATTATTTTTAGTAAGGAGTGCAGAACAACAGGTACTCACTGTCTGTTGGCTGTGATAATTGGATGTATTGTCTGTCCTTTTCGGTATTTTCTTAAAGATCAAATAGGCAATGTATGGGTGTATTAATCACTGTATACTGATTCAGCTGATTTTAAAAAATGCACCTCTTTTCCACATCTTCTTTCAGGCTTCTCATTGTAGAGGAAATCATGAACCAAGTTCCTATTAAGCTTCTACAGAGAGTTATGCAAAATAATAAAAATAATTACTTCTATGTGTTTTCTTATAAATGGAAATTCCTTCTAAAAATTAAAACATTTACACAGGCTCCCAACAAAAACACTGTTGGGACCTTACATGCAGACACAGGGGTTAGCATTCTAGCACCTCTAGAAACAGACTGAACCTGCAGGATGTTGAGAGTGTTGCAGGTACTATTCCTGCATGCATGTACTCACTTGTCAACATGCAGTTGCTGTAGCTGCAAACTGTTGCTGCAAATACACATACCTGGATCTTTGCATATGAATGAGGAAAATGCTTTTTGATGATACGTATGTGGTAAATTTTGAAAAAAGAAGCAAAAATTGCCACTAGGCTGTAAGCGGCTTGGTCTTGCTTTGACAACAGTCTCACAAACTTCAGTGGGGCTTTGCTTGGATTTGGGATTGCACTACATATAACACTCCTCCTTGGCTTCATTCTATACATCCCTACCTTAGCACTGACAAACCTCTGATGAGTAACAAGACTGTCAAGGGAGATTTCACAGCATTAGTGCATCACACAAATGTTGCGTCCATATATTCTTAACCACAGGAAGACATTGTTTCTTATGGGTACCCAAAATGAACGCAGTCAGTGCTAGGTGATCAGAGAAACATTTAAAGTTTCAGAGAGACAGTCAGTGACTGGGTGTTACATCTGTGGCTCATACGTCCTCATATTGACAGCGTGTACAAGAAAAGTTTTCTATGAAGGCAAATAGCAATTTGGAATATAACTCTCTGATGCCTCTTTCGTATTGTAAAGACCAAGGAATGCTGCATTTTTTCCCTCTTTTCAGTACATCCAAAACAGAGCACAAGCTATCAAGACAAAGCACTGTAGTGGGCTTGTATGAGGATCTGAGGCTGCTGACAAACATAGGAATAGATTAGACTGAGATGGCTGAAGCAGTGACTGCCTCAGGCATCTGCTTTTCTGCCTTCCTGGAAATTGTTGGTCTCTGAAGGAGAATAACACGGCTGGTAAATCAACTGCTAGTTTAATAATAAGAACTAAAATACATGTGTTACATATCCCTTAGCACTCTGGAAGGTGGACTGGTTACTGAATAATTGTGGTGATCCATACTATTGACTTGGAGCTTCCATGGCTTGTTTCATTCTGTTACAGTTGGTCATCTGCTTTAACTTCTTTGACATAATTTATGATTCCTGTTTAGACTACTTGAGTTTTGGTAAGCTACACATTAGTAAGAAAGCAGGAACACACTCAGTATACACTGTCAGATGAAGACAGCTAATAAAGCTGGGCTTCCCAAAGACTTTCAATAACTGACAGCAATTCACTCTGTTAGCTATTATCATTCTTACGCATCAGAGTGAATGTTGCTCAGCATACTTCTTGTGAAACCATTTATGAATCCAGATAATACAAATCTTTTACCAAACCTACATCCTGTCACTAGTATCTCTGATTATAAATGGGTAAGACTAGTTCCTACGTGGAAAATTTGTAAATTTTGTGGAGCCTGTGCGAAAGCTGCAAACTGCTAAACATGGCAAGTTAAATCGTAACTGCAGGAGGAGACTCCCAGGTCTGTAGCTCAAAGGCATCTTTGTAGCCCTAGAGGGAGAGATGAAATGTATTACCAGAAACATCTGAAAACAGTCTTTATGATTATTGAAAATAAACTCATTAGGTGCAAGAAGTATATGATTATTCCACAGCCTCTTTTCTTGCCACCACTTATATACCTTATTTCCTCTGAAAAGAAAACCATTAGGTAAAGTGTAACTAGCCAAAGTGCCATTATTCCACTTGGAATCTGCTCAGGCTAACACTTCCACCTTAAAAAAAACCTGTTACCTGGATGTGAGAACAACATTCTCTTAATTCAGGCTACGTATTGGTTGATTAATAAGCAAGCGGAAAGACTGCCACTTACTGAGCCACCCGTGCTGCATCCAGACACACTTGAGTTTCCATTGGAGGTGTACAAGGCTGTTCTTTACTGGGCACAGTTTGATTTAATCACAGGTTGCAGCTGTAGACAGAAAGTACCACTGGAGGGAAAAACGCCCTTATGTAACAGGCAAGTAGGGGCAGGAGAAAAATAGTTCCGTTAGCAACAGAGTTAATGAAGCCTCATTTCCTGCCCCCCTCCCTCGATCTTCCTGATTTTCAGATGAAGAGACAACAATCTACTTCCAAAAAGCTGGTTTTCCAGGTCTAGGTATATTCCCTACCCACATGTCAGCTTCACATCTAGAGGAGACCAGAGAGTGCCCCAGGCTCACCCCTTTCTGTAGCTTTCATGAAAAAGAAAGCCTGTACTGATCATGATTTACAAATCATGATCTACATGTCTCCATCACCAGGGCAGCAAGACCCCAGGACACTCCATGGCATGGACCAAAGGTTAAGCTCTGTACACTACCATGGAGTAATGCCAGGCACAAGTATGAACTGGGAGAAGGGTGGCTGGAGAGCAGCCCTGTAGAAAGGGACCTGGGGGTGCTGGTTGACAGCGGGCTCAACACGAGCCAGCAGTGTGCCCTGGCAGCCAAGAGGGCAAACCGCATCCTGGGGTGCATCAAACAGCTTAACCAGCCAGTCACGAGAGGTGATTGTCCCGCTGTATTCAGCATTGGTGCAGCCTCACCTTGAATACCGTGTGCAGTTCTGGGCCCCACAATTTAAGAGGGATGTGAAGGTCCTTGAATGCCTCCAGAGGAGGCCTGGTGAAAGGGCTGGAAGGAATGTCCTATGAGGAACAGATGAGGACTTTGAGCTTGTCTAGTTTGGGGAAAAGGAGGCTGAGGGGTGACTTCATTCCTCTCTGCAGCTTCCTCAGGAAGGGACATTGAGAGGAAGGTGCTGATCTCTTCTCCCTGGTATCCAGTGATAGGACACGTGGGAATGGTCCAAAGCTGTGCCATGCGAGGCCTTAATAACATGCTTTAACTTGGTCAGCCCTGAATTGGTCGGGCAGTTGGACTAGATGATCATTGTAGGTCCCTTCCAACTGAAATATTCTATTCTATTCTATTCTATTCTATTCTATTCTATTCTATTCTATTCCTCATTTTCATGAATTGGACAGAGTATCTTCAAGACTTCAAGCCCTTTGTCAATTTACATGAAAATAATTCTGTGGCTTCAACATTTATTGCAGGCACACATTCAGGCAAGAGGTATGAGCATGTAAATCATCTTAGAAGAACAGGCTGAAAAAAGGCAAGGCCCAAATGCATTCTCTGTTAAGAAACAAGTGGAAACTAAAGTAGAAAAGAGTGTGCCCCCAGCCAGGAGAGCCAGCCAATGTCCCTGCCCCCGAGTGCAGTGATTCTGTCCTTTGTGCATCCCACTGCTGGAGGCCCCTGTGGACTCACTGGGATGGTAGGAGACCCTGCATTTTAGGGTAGGGAGCACAGTTGGAGGAGTCAAGAGAGGAGCCTCCTACCTGCTCCCTCCCTTCTGCCACTACTAATTTGGAAGCAGGGGCTGTAATGAAATTCCAGAAAGAGGTTGGGGAAAAAAATGTAAAGACACCATCCTCCCACAAAATGGGTTGGAGAGCACTTTATTTTCAATACCTTTCAAATGTCCTTGTTCTGCATTCTGTTTTCAGTCTCACCTAATGTCCTGTAGTGAAAACTAATACTGAAGCAAGCAGAAGGGACGGGGACCTGAGCAAGACGTGAGCTTTCTTCTCCTTTTTTGGCAAAATGGCCAGAAGCAGAGGAGAGACCCAGAGGAGAGAATGGTTTCTGGCATCGCATTACTGTTATGCTATTTCTCAGTGACTAGCAACTAAAGAGGGTCATCACTTCTTACTAAGGAGAAGTCTTCAGAATGAGTCTGTGCCTGCCACTACAGCAATTTAAACATTTTTCTTCAAATTGCCCACTTTTTCAGAATTTTGGGAATGTAAACAAATGGACAGCCTTCCTCCTAGACAATGATACATACCTTTGTTTTCATGATGAACATCCGTAAGACACTGCCTATGGATGTTCCTTCTTATAGCTGAGAATTACTGCTTGCCCACTCAAAGCAAACTCAGAGAACTCACAGCAAAGGAGCAGACGAGCAAATCAAAATGTTGGCAACACATTGTGATGGCAGAGAGCAGGTTTCTGCTGGCAGTAAGATGGGAGGGGATCACACAAATTATGCCCCCATGCATTTCCATGGGATTACTCATGAGCAGCTTGGTTTTGCTATTCACTGGCAACACGGGGATTAGTGCTCCTTGCCTTCACTAGAAAAATACAGGACACAAAGAGAAGGTCAGATCGTCTTGGCACCTCCAGCCAAGCATGCTGTTGACAGACATCCGTTTCAAATATTACTTAGCTGGGGTTGAGCTCAATGAGCTTCATAAGGTATTATTTGGCAGAGCTGTGTCCCCTTCGCTATCACATACTCATGAAGAAGCTGATGGGCACAGACCTTACCGAAGCAGTAAGGTTTGCACAGGAAGGGAATGCTAAATCGTCCTCACAGAGCTCTTCCCTGGAAAACGAATCCAAGAGCTGTGCTCACCCAGCAGTGAGCAGATAGGAACTGTGACCAGCCTAATGAGGTCACCTGGAATTCTGATGCAGAAAATTAATATGGCTTTTCTCCTGTTCCCTTCTGTACTTGTCAGGGCCTGAAGCCTGCAAATGGCATTAGCAGTTTAACAGAATTATTTGGTAAGTGAGATACTGGTCACATAAATCTTGCTCTTGGCCTGGCCTGACTGAAGCAGATGGTGGTTGCATTGTTAACTAGATAATCCAGGTTTTCAATGACTTTACGACCATTATTGATACAGTGTTTTCCTGATAAATGAGGAGCTTTTAAATACATTTCCTCTGCTACTAAATATAGTTTTAAGGATGTCTTCCTCTAGACTTTTCTCAAGTGTGTACAAGTGTCTGCATGAGTTTGCTTGTGCTATTAAGGCGTGGCTTCTCAGCTAAGCTAAGAAAAAATGCGAAAATGTGCTGTCCATAATCAGAAATGTCAATAAAAGGCAGAGAAAGGGTGCAGCACAGGTAATAATGCTACCTACCAGAGAGAAAGCAAATTTCTTTTCTAACAAAGTGATTAAATGGTCCAACTAACTGCCAGCCAGACTTTCTGAAATAAAAGTGATCACATTCTTAGCAGTGAAGACAATATAGCAGCAATAATAAGGAATTCACTGAGATTTTGGGAAAACTAGTATAAATCAGACACCTGATCTACTAATGTCACCACAGCTGATGCTCTGACTGTGAGCTTAAGCAAAGTGGCAGTTTTCATCCTGAGTATTTTAATCTAACCCGTGAAGACAATTCTGGCAGTGCCAGACATTGTAGGGAAGGAAGTTTACTAAAAATCTGTAAGATGTCCTTGTCCATTGTAGTGCATAGCGAGGACAAAATGAATTTTGCTTTACCTCGGATGTGTAAAGGTTAGCTGTCTACATCAGACCTAGTGACGCCATTTCCTCTCTATAGTCAATGTTGAGAAACAGGCACTTATCTTGGGCACCTACCTTAAATTTCCATTAGGTGTCAACAGGGCTATACTCTGTATACCTCTTCATTTGTATTACATGATATAAAACAATTGTAAAGGAAGCAAAATGTTTCTGCTGCATTTCTATTTCCAGGTCTATTTGTAATGTATTCTGCCAGTCACTATTACAAAACTGCCCAAAGAAATGAAAAGCATACAACAGGGATTTGGCACAGTAATTTCTAGTCTTAGCAAATTCTCCAGATACATGAGCTACTTGTGAAAAGAAAGGATTGTATATGTTACTATAAGTCTCGTACCTAACCACACTGCGGTGCTACTTACCAGTTTCATCTGGTATCTGGGGGAAATAAAACTGCAATACTACAGTACTCTTTAAAGGAATAACTCACCAAAGTATTATCATCTGACTACTTCCTTCCAAGAGACACTGTTGAGCTTAAAGAGCAGTATCTTTAGCCCATTTAAGCCAAGATAGCTCTACTGAAACCAACAAAGCCTTTGACTCATTGTATAAAACTTCCATTATTTTATAGAAGTTGTGAGATATAAGGAAGGTGGGTCTTGGATAATCAGGCTGAAGACATTTGTAACAAACTGAATGGTAACGCATTTCATGCTAACTCTTCAGCTCCAAGGTATCCACCCTTTCAGATTAAGGAATCAAAGAGGAAAACCTGACCTGGGCAAGAATGCCATAGCTCTGGCTTCCTTCAATGTAAGTTCCACCTTGGCTCCAGTGCTTCTGACTCTGAGGTTTACCTTATGGCTATTTTTAATGTAATCTACAGAAAATAGTCAAAAGTAGATTTAATTGAATTGCACATGACATTTTGAATGATATGGATGTATTATATTGTCTACCCTGATTATTGGTCTTCCCATGAATGCAGCAGTGTGAGGGAAAAAGAAATGTCAGAATTGATATAAGAACATATTCTTAAGAGAAGAGATCCTAATCCAAACAGAATTCTAATTGCAATTGAATTTAAAACTTCTGGAGCATGTCAAATATACACAGAATCATGGAGTGAAAAAAGAATCAGTAAAGAGGAATGTAATCAATACTTTCAGCTTATGCTGTCACCATGGCTAGATTATTTCTATGCATTTCTCAGTGCACATGCAATATTCTTACAAAGTTATAATTTAGATGTGCTCTTTTCAAAATGCATTGAATTTAAGCCTTGCTGACAACTGTCTGGAAAGATTGCTTTTCTGCCCTGCTGACCGAGTCATCCGTGTAACTGAATCAAAATACTGAAAGAACTATACGGACTTCAAAATGGCAAGCAGTAAAATAAACTGTTACCTGCTAGATGTCTGCCTAGATATACTTCTCACTGCAAATTTTGTTTTAAGCAAGCATACCTTTATGTTAACTAACAAGAAAAAGAAGCTTTATTACATATTTCAAACCCAAAACTCATCAACTGTTGATCACGTTACTCCAGACAATTCATTTTTCACTTGTTAACTTGAAATCTTTGCAGTGGAACTGCAGTACTAACATCTCAGATGGCTCGCGTTGTGGCTAACGTGACTGACGCTGGCCCCGATGCGGGAAATGTAACTGTGTGCTCTGACCAGCCCACTGCTAGAGGGCCGTTTTCTTCATTTCCACGTCTGGCTGGGCCTTCTGGAGTGAGAGCAGGATCTCATCAGGACATACCAGACACGTCACACAAGGATAAGCCCATCTGATAGCTCCTACCTGTGTAGGAAACAGAGGGGGAGAAAAAAAAAAAGCAAGCTCTTCTTCAAGGTACTCTAAAGTGAATTTATGTTCTTGCATTTATAGTGATTATTGCATTTATGCAAATTTTTTTGATGCTATTTATGGCATTTATGCTATTCCATGAAGCCTGGAGGGACACGTACAATCACATTACTGAAGAATGGAAAACTTTACGCATAGAAGCAAGTCATTCCCTGTTTGTAATTACAAATGTAGCAGATATTCAGACTCTGTGAAATTTCAAGCAAAGTACTACATTTGATTCCTCTTCATCTCTATCACTTTTCCTCCATTCCAAGAACAGCATCATGACTTCTCACAGTATCATGATTTCTCAAACTCTCTTCACAGAGACGGACATGTCCCCTAATCAGGATTCCATCACCAGCTTCACAGGTCTCCACTAAGAGCAGCTTAATAAAGCAGCTAAACATCATGCACTTTTTTTTTTTTTTTTACTTTCAGAAAATCGGTAAATAAAAACACCTACTCCGGTGCAGTGGTAATTTTTATTCTAGAGTGTTGGCAAGACTTCTGATCCTGTGATCTCATTACTTGCAGCTGGAACCATGCACACACCCTCCTATTTGTTCCAGTCTTGAGTACGAGCTCAACAAATGAAGCAGACATGGAGGTTTTTATGAGTGCAGAGAAAATCTGCATAATTCAGTATCGCATACATAGTCTCTCTTTTGTTCTGATTCTCTCCCCATTCTCTACTGAGTTTCTAGACTATGCTTGTTCTCTTTAGCAATGCATGAAGACATAATTCCTCAGGACAAGAAACTGCAGGAGTGAGATCAACCTGGGACTGTTCTTGGTACCAGCGTGTGCGTTGCCAGTAGGAAGAAATTGAGGTTGGCACTGTAACGTCCCTTGTCGTCCTAGTCTGTGGTATGTGCAGACCACACGTTGGCTATCAAACTGTGATTTACTGTCAAATAGGCAAAATGAGATAATGCAACAGATGGTTAAATAGGAACTCAATCCCATGCATGAGATGTCCCAAAACATTAACTAGATTTGTGAAACAAAAGTTACTTGTATGCTTTTTTGTGTGTAGTTGGACTATTCTTGTAAAAATCCCTTGTGCACCACTTCAAATTTCAGTATGTGACATGGGTGTTCAGGGCTTTTTTTTGAAATGAAAGCAGTTACAGTAGTAGGTAAATACAGATTTAAAATTCTGACTTTGAGTATCAATTCTTACATTAAGGACAGGGTTTCATCGGTGTAACATCTGTCCCTCACCTCTTCCTTTGCAGTCAGTGACCTGCTTCCACTCTCTCCCTCCCCACTCACTCAGTCCTTTGTCCTGCCAAAATTCTGTGATGCTTTTTGATTCCAGTATACTTAATGTTTATAATTTTCCTGTTCATTGTTGTTATCTGTGTGCTGTCTTCAACTGCACGTAATTTGCTGTAATTGAACCGATCTGGAGAAATCACTGCGAACAACATTGTCAGAAATGGATCGTTTGGTATGACTGTCATCTCAAAATGACTCATTCAGAATACAGGTTACAGCAATAGTACAAAGTGACGGTTAATGTATTTGAGTTCCTTATTCACACCTCTACTTAGAGCAGTAACTTTTACTTACTGGTGCTTAGCTTTTTTACCTATAAATATTGTAAGAAAGTAACAGACACAAATACATTCTTACTCCTATAGTGGTTTCTCTGCTGGTTTTGTTGGTTTTGTTGGGGTTTTTTTTTCAGTTGCTAACTACCTGAAAAACTTTTCTATATACCAGGGTACAGATGTGACCAGACAGCAAGGATAAAAAGAAAGAACTGAAAGTAAATGCTAAATAGTATGACAACACAATCTTTCCGGGATGTTGACCATCATTTTCTCCACTAGTCACTTAAGTGGTTACAGAAATTTTCATTAGGAAGTATTGCCAACACAAGCTTTCAAACACACCTGTGTTAGTCCCAAGGAAAGGAAGCAACGTTCTTCCTTTTTTCTATACGTTACCGAGAGACGGCAGAACTGCATTTGGCACGGGACGTGCTAACGCAATGCTGCAGCACCCCATCTATTTGTGTATTGAATGTATTTTGCTGTTTTTGCAGGTGCTTGAATTCACTGCACTTCCTTCGCTAGCAGCAAATTTCACGGTTTAGCCTTTAATGTGTTTGGCCTTTCACGTTCCCTCAGAACCCCTTTCCCCAGCGTTTGCGGCCGTCCTACAGACGCTCCGGCCTTAAACCCGTGTCTTTGAGGACACCTGTAGATGCGGCACTTCGAGGCAGGGTTCAGTAGGCATGGTGGCGTTGGGCTGACGGTTGGACTAGATGACCTCAGAGGTCTTTTCCAACCTCAGTGATTCCGGCCTATGCTCTGTGTTCCTTCAAGCTCGGTTTCAAAGGAAAGAGTTGGTTCCGGAAAACTCCCGGTAGCCAACACGACAGCGGTTCCGAAACGGCCAGGGTCTCACAGT
>VZTL01051361.1:279-19834 GCA_013400535.1 Scopus umbretta | reverse complement strand
TCTTTTAAGCCTGATCTGAACAGAAACAAGCATACTGTTTGGAAGCAGCAAGTTGCCATAACTATATTAGCAGCTACCACCTGTGATGAAGGACAGTCGCTTTGGGTTTTTCCTTGCCCAAGTGGTGCATTACCTCCCCTCACTTCCTACTTAATCAAATTTTAGTGGCCTACTACATTACTACTGCAAATACCCCTATTTGTATTGCAATCGAATACAACATTTCATCAATTCTTGAGTTAATCTTACTATTCTGTTTTAAGCTAGTGAATGAAATGACCTCTGTAAACCATCTGCATACAATCTCAAGAATTGTTTCTCTAGTATCCTTCAGATGGGAAGATGCTTTATAGGACAAGCCATAAAACCACTTTAGTTTATGCTGTTTTCAGATACGTGCGTTTTCTTATATAAAGAAATTGTATGTAACAAATATTACATATTTTAACACAATATTATGTAAATTCACATGTAGATTGGATCGTTTATCACTCAAAAGATGAAAAAAACCCCTCAGTGTGCTAGTTTTGAACTCAGTCTTGCTTACATGGGCCATTAGGAATTGCCTGTGATGGCACGCAACTGTCATAGGGTATCACTTTACAGTGCATTACTTTGCATTTCCTTCCCAACTAGACACTGCACATGCATTAAGGGGAGGGTCTCATTTCCACTAATTTTGGCATCTCAAGTTTTTTAAGCTGTCTCTTTATTGTCATCAAAGAAAAAAGGCCTGAACTTTGGGTGAACTATTCCTCATATTTTAGCCACCTCTTGCAGAATGAGATCCTGTTCTTCCCATTTATCATACATGGTGATGAGGGTAGCTACTTAGACACTGACAATGAAATATGGATGTCTAAGTTTCAGTCAGATGACTCTCAAAGCTATCTACATGGAAAACCACAGTAGAGTAGCTAGTAAATGGTGAATTCAAACCCTACTGTAAATTCCCTGTAAACACAGTCCCTTAGTCTCAGTTTCCCATATGTAAAACTTGGATCCAAGTGTATCCTGAAAGCATCAAAACCAATAAACACACTACCAGCAACTGAGTTGCTCAGATACTGCAGTATGTTACACATACAAAATACATATATGTGTATCTGTAGGCATTCACAATATATATGCACAAAAGACTATAATTAGTATTAACATATTTATGGATGCTTAGGTATTTCCTTAACTTTACAGCCAAAATAATTTTTGGTTAAGTGTATCTCTCTGAATTATCTGTGAAGGAAAAAACAAAGTAAGATTTATATTCAAGGAGAACTCCTGTCTACTGAACACTTGGGACCCCAAACTCCCTCATTACTGTATGCATAAGGTCTACCTTATGCAACAGGTTTAACAGACCTATTGGATTTTTTGGACCTAACATGAGGCACTGTTGTTTCTTGCTTCTTATTTCCTTGCTGATCAACTCCCATCTCTATTATGCAGCAGAATTGCCCTCTCCCATGTACCAGCTGTACCACGAACCAGTGTGTCATTTGTTGAGACCTCCTCTGGTATTCTTTTTGCTACTGGGAGAAGAGATGCCTGGAGCTAAAAGATGACATTATTTCAAATGGGAAAATGAACAGGTAAACCCAAGGTTTAGCTGATGTGAGCTCAACTGAAGTCTGTCTCTCCCTCTCTCCCTCTTTTCATGTGGTACCACAAAGACGGCAGGCTGTGAGCTAAGGAGAGGACAAGTTTTGTATTTTTCATCCTCCCTTCTCACAATTTTTACAGTATACTATCCAGTTGGTCTTCATCATCAGTTTAAGCTGTTTTATTAAAAGAAATTGTAATGAGACCAGCTTTTACACCTGCAAGAAACTAGTAAGTTGTAATACTGATATTTGAAAGCTGCTGGGTAGGACTAACATGACAGGAATAAGAGGTGTGCCTGCCAACATAGTGCTCTTTTGTTAAAAGGATGGGCACTGATACTGCTTTGCATGCTGTTGCCAGTCTCTCTGCAAAGATGAAAAGCAGCATTTATACTGGCAGGATTTAAAGACGACAGCATTAGCATTCAACCCATACATGCTGCAGAGAGAAGAAATGTGATTATTTTTCTTTCTAGCTAAGTCGTATGTGCTGTTATGCCATCTCTTCCTCTTTCTCATTTGATAATTTCGTGAATGAACACTAAAGATCCCAGTTATGCCTTCCCTTCTATCATGTGTCTCGTTCTCCTGACTGCTACTTGTCTTCCAGCTAAAATTAAGAGTAAAAGGGGGAAAAAATTAGGCCAGACCTATGATACAGACAAAAGCAGTAACTGTGCATGGCAGCAGAATACTTGGTGACTCAAATACATAACTGAAATCTCTGAAAACATTTTTCCAGTTTGCTTTGGACAATAAAAATACATAAAGATGACACAGGTCATTAAGTAAAGATTTCTACAGGAAAACTCCACAGAAGATAATACTGGCCTGGGAAAAGAAGGTTAGATTAACACATCTCTATTTTGAAAATAAAACATTGCTAGAGCATTTACAGAAGAACAAATATAATGCATTGTATCTGATACAAAAAATTGACTAGCATTATACTTTACAAGAAGAAGATTACACAAAATATTTAAATGTTACTTATTAACAACTAGTTAATTTACAAATGTTTTATCCCCAAAATCTTTAAGAAAAATCTTACAGCTTTATACTCTATTCTTGTACTTTTATCAGGAACTACTTCCATGGGGACAAAGAGCTGTGGGTGTCTGGTGAGTCTCAAGTAGCAGTGAATCTAGTACTTTTTTTTCAAGCCCATCCCGTTTCCACATCCTCTGTGTGACACAGAGATGGGGACTGTGCATTCCCACATGAATTCCCCAAATTTTGTTCCTCTCATGCCTGCAGGACCAGCCCTTTTCTGATATCTGGTAGTATCTGCACTTACAGAAGAGTGGCACAATTTGCCTTAAAAGTGTAGAAAAGGCCCAGACATTTAATTTCTCTTTCATGGGAATCCACTGCTCCATCAGGCTTGGACATCTCTAGTTTTCCTGTGTTTTTTAAATCTCCAAGACAAACATTCTTGTAGCATTCCCTTCCTCTTCATCCTCCTTAAACAGCCAGCTCTCCTGCATTTTGTACCGACTCATTTACGGAGCTATGTGAATGTGTTTACTTTTTTTCTACCGTTAGGTTCAGACAGAGAGGTGGCTCTGTTTTACTTTTTCAAGCAGACAGACTCTTCCAATTTTTCTCCCAACTCATTGCAGCTGACACCTTACAATAAAGAGAGAGAGTCTATTCAAGAAGGCTGTTCCAGCAGCATGACAGAATCCTTTAGGACAGCAATACAGGTACAGGCTCCATTTCAAGAAAAAAAAACAAAAAAAAAACCAAACAACTGACAACTCCAAAGAGCCTACAACTTGGCCCTCTGTGCTTGTAGATCATCCACACTGGCTGCACAGGATAGGAAGGAGGTTGTTTCTCAGCTGCTTTATGCCAGTTTTGAGCTGAAGTCCTATTTTTTTTGTTTACAGCCAGAGGACAGCTTACCAAAGAAAGGAAAATTTGACCTATGTAGGTGAAGCTTCCTCTCAAACTCTAAGATAGTTGTCAGGGTACCAAGAACCACTTTAACTATGCTTTTCTTTGTTGCAAATCCATGTTGTTTATTCTTCCCTGCCTTCTCCAAACTCACCTCTATGGCTTTTCCTTTCAGACTGTTTCCTGCCTCTCAACCCTCAAGCAGCCCAGTATTTCAATACCTTTTAGAATTAAAGAGAATTCTCAAATTCCCTTTACAGTGATGTGCTTTCTTTTAGCTGTCTCTACAAAGATTTTGGTGCTCATACTTGTAAGTACTCCCATTTCACAGCTGAATCACTCTCAGTAATAACCTCCTAGAAATAAAGGTGCTTATTCCCCTCGATATTTGGACAAATCTGCTAGTTTTCATCATTGATGAAATCACAGATCACAAATTCCAGAGAAACAACCAGGTCTTTTTCTGGTCTACAGACTTCAAGATGACTTATTTTCATTTGCCAACTGCCCCCAGTTAATTAGAGACAACATCTACTAATTGCACATAAGAACATTTAATGGATGTCTAGATGGAAACACGTGTTAATCTTACTGTGGTCATTCAGATCTAGCACACGCTGAACAACTTCACAGTGAATGTATAACCGAATCCAACTTCAGCTCATCAATTCCAGTCACCTTTCTAGAGCAACATTCATCTTCAGTGAACATGTAACAGAGTAACTTTAGCTCTGCTATAAAAAGTTAGATTTGGGAAACACTCTTCAGTGACAAAAGGCTAGTGGTGCAGTCCAAACATAAAACACCAGCAAGCATTAAAACCTCACTAATTCATCACTCTCTGCTTCAGCATCTGTGTCCCTCAATATTAACCAGTATGTTATAAAGACTATTTGCGTAGATACTCTAGGTCATTTGTTCAAAGACAAAATGCTTGCACGTTTTTGATGGAAAAAGAGACTAATGAGCTAAGAGTATTGCAGAAAGTGATACATTTCCCAGGAATCGTGTGCTGGGAAGAGTGGTCAAGAATTCTCTACTGTGCTCTTCTGGAGTTTACATCTATTGACAAGAAGTGACAGAATCACCCATTTCTTATTTTCAATAACCAGAATAAAATAAAAACAAAAGGCCTAAACAGAGAAGTAGAAGGCTGGAACTTGAAACAAATGGGTACGTTCCACAATTTCATACATACGAAATAAGAGCAAGAATTAGGCCAACTACTAAGAGAATGACTAGAAATGAGAACAAGAATTCTTCAACTGGACTGCGTAAGACAATTCCTCTGCAGCTGAGATACCCCTGTTCAGTGCACCAGCAAGTTGATAAAGTCTGTTCCTGGTATTGACAATCAAGACTGAATAGATATGCTGTCATTCACTGTGCCAGGAATCTGGAATTTCACTCTTCCACCCTTCCCTCCACCACCCAAAGAAGCCAAGAACATGAACCAAAAGCAAGCTGCAGTCATGCTAGGCATGCTATTTGGTCACAAGAACTTATTATCCTCTAGCCTGATGCATACATCAGCATATAAGATACCGATATAGTCCTCTGCTGATAAATTAATGTGATTTTGAGTTTTGCTCCATGAATCCCAAGAGGTAATGCTTCTTAAACAGGGCCTGATTGATTTCTTTCTCTAACCTATCACACCTACTATTAAGTGCACCTACCAGAGCACCTAGCTTGTGCTGGAAAAAATAACACTAAGACCAGCAACAGAATATTGTTTTAAATATAATTCCTGATGCTCAAAGTTTTCATTAAAGCTGCTTGCTTGTTCACTTCCCATTAAGGAAGATTTTTGCAATCCACTACTTTTTAAATCGAAGTAGTTTTACCATACTTTTTCCTTCAGTTAAAGCTACTCTGGTCCCAGACACTTGTCTTGTGCTTAACAAATAGACAACATTTACTCCAGCAAAATTTCTTACTCTCTTTCACCTAGGCTACTAAAAATAATGGGGGAAAAGAGCTGCAAGCTGTAGATGTGGTCCAAGTTTTAAAAACATATTTGTTGAGAGTTCAGCAGAAGTCTGATTCCTTAGGAGGGAAGTAGACTAAGATGACGACAGCAGTCTGCCTCTCCATTAATAGATCTAATCTTTTATCTTCCAGGAGTACAAGTTAACTAACTCAATCTTTGAAGATAAAGTTGTTGAGTCAAAAAGGCATGTTAGCACAGTGCTGAAAGAGAGGATCTCTTAAGAAGAGATTTCTCAGTCAGCAACCTGGTGATTGGTACATTCCATCCTGAAGTACTACAAAAATTGCGTGTTTTTTTCATTCTGTAATGCCTTCAATATGTACAGCTGTAGACTTCTGTTCTTCAGCAACATATATATATGTTCTAACTGCTGAGTTCTCACTCTCATACTCTTTATGTACTGTCACTTTCTAAACTTCCACACAACTGGTGGAGAATTCTTCATTAATTAGCACCTTCTCATTCTCAGTAATTTTCCTAAGTTTGATGGAGCACTAGATTTCCAAGAAAGAGAAAAATAAAATTACGTTCCTTACCTGAATTTTTGTCTTCTCTGAACAGGGATCTGCTGCTCTGTCAGGACCCACCCTGTGTTGGTTGCATTCAGCAACTCTTTTTGTATTCTGGCTTCATGGGGTTGGTCAATGTCTTTCTCATCAGAGGTTTTCTGGTTGGAGAGAGAAAGAATTGCAAATGTACTCTGCCTAGTACACATTTTTTTCTTGTGCCTCTATTCCAGCAGGGTGACTCATAGTTTAAATCTGTTTATTTTTCCTTGCAATTTTACAGCTTTCCACCTCTGTCAGTAGGGCCTGGAGAGACATCTGCAGTTCCACCTACTCACCAGCCGAGAGGGCTACCAAACAGGCTTCCCAGCCTTAGTGGAGATGAGAAAACCAGAGGTTTTCCAAGTCTGATGGAGCAGGGAATTTCCATTCAGAGAAGACAAAACTAATGAAGGAAAGTGATTTTTCAACTACTGGTTATTTTAATCTGTCCACAGCAGTTTCACTACCATGCAGTTTTTTTTCTGTCTTGCCTCAGAGTCCCTAGAAAAATTCTTCCCATCTGAGGGGTTTTCTATAGCTCTCAGCACTGTTAATATCTATTATACTGAGAGTTTCAGAGAGAGATGTGTAATGACTTCTGGGATTAACAGGAAAGGTTGTATGTTAAAGAAGATTACTTATATGACTGATTAGTTTCAAGACTGTAACTCAGCTGCTTAAGAGGATCTGAATGTTCTTGCTGTCAGAGAAAAGGAAAAGCAAAAAGTATTTTTATTCGAAAGACCACCGTGCTTGTCCACTCTAGAAATAATCCTTTGAGGGAAACAACAACAACAATCAGTATTTGAGAGACTGGCAAGGGTTGAAGGAACTAAATCTGCTGTACCAAGCCTGAAAAATAAAAGCAGAACGTACAGATATGCTACCTTTTTACAATATTCACTACTTCCTGGAAAAGAGTTCTTTCATCAGTAGTGTAACTGACTTCTAGTCCTGTAACTCCAGATCTTGTGAGCAAGGGGGCTTGGTCTCTGCTCCCTAGAAAATAAAGTAAAAAAAAATAAAAATCATTATAATTTAGAAGAAATTCCATGACTTCAGTCAACAATACTGCTTTAGAATAAAACATACAACTGAAAAGAAGTATGGAATAAAACCTATTTTTATCTTTAACACTAATTATTATCACAATTAATTTCATGGACTTATTTTCCTCCTGGGTGGAAAAGTTTGTTCTTTTCACTTTGTAAGATTCTACTATAGTGGTAATCTTGCACAAATTCTCAGATATAAATAAATTTGATTCAAGAGAAATGTCACCATTTTACATGTACAAGAGTCCAGCTATTAGAAAATTATTTTTGAATCAGAAATATTAAAGGACCATATGACAGCTCACAGTGTTTTAATGCAAAATATTTATTTTAATTACTAGCTTAGAGTAGTACTTTGCAAAAGGAAGATTTGAAGATTGAAAATGCTACATTACATAGTATAGTTCTTTTTTCAGTACACTTCTTAAAAAACACTGCTAAGTTACTAATAGAAATGGAAAAACATGAGCAACTGCTCACTTTGTGCACATTAAGAGTGTCTACATTAATAATGTGTGAATGATAGCTAAATTCGTATGCATGCAGGAACTCAGCATTTGCCTTCCATATAAAAATCCTCTACAAATGAGTAATATGCAGCACACACTCTGTCTTTTCATTTTCTCTATACAACAGATAGTAATATCTCTGATTAAGGCAACAATCTGAAGTTTTTAAAAGGCATTCTACTTTGACACATTCTTAAGATCTTGAGAATTAGGAAAAGTGTGCTTTCAGAAATAAATGTTAAAATGAGTACTGTAACTTACAAAGCAGTAATAATACAAAAAAGGGGAAAAAAGTTGTATCTCAATGTCAAGTCACTCCACAGGGAACTCAAAAAGTTCTAACCAAGAAAATATTGACAGCACACATCAATTAAAGCAAGGAATGTCACAATAACATTTAAACATACCATTTTATTTCACTAACAAAAACAGATCAGAACCTTTGGTTTTCAAAATATTATTGGGCCTCTTTACAGAGAGCTTTTTCTTGATAATTTATCAGTGGCACACACCAAGGGAGCCATAATGGCTATACTGTGGAAAAATCTCACTCAGTAATGAAGATAATTTTTTAAAAGATAGTAACAAGCATATAATACCAGAATAAACTTCACTGAGAATAGTAAGAACTTAGTTTAACATGATATAATATCTACAATACTTTGAAAAATAAACTGGTAAAAGAAGGAGCTGTTGCCTTAATGCTAAATTTATTTTTAGTAGGTTTTTGTCCATACTTAAATTTTAGACAGTATTTTGTGGTTTAATACACATTCACAATGCCAAAGAAACCCTGAAAGAGGACTTTTTTGGGTTTTTTTTTTTTGGTTTGGTGTTGGGTTTTTTGTGTGTGTTTGGTGTTTTGTTTTTTTTTTTTACTAGCCTAAACCAGTGGTACTCAACCTTTAACAGCTGGAGAGCCACTTCTTTATTAAATGGAGTTGTAGAGCACCATAAAAAAAATCAAGTATCAACAGTGTGATTTTTTTTTTTTTTTTCCCCATCATGACACTTCAATGTGTGATGATGCTGCCTCAACATCATCACATATTGATACATCACGACATGACACATCAGCATCCTCTCTCCCAGCAGCATTCTGTCTTCAACCCCCTCTGGCTGCTAGGAAGGAGTGGGGTGGAGGGGTGGAAGGGGCAAAAGGGCGAGTTTTTCCCCATTCTGCCCCACGGCTGCTGGGTGGGAGGTGATCTCTACTCTTACCTGTGGGGGGATCCCAGCAGCTCCTTTTCTTTCCCCCTTTGGGAGGGGGAACTTCAGCGACTCCCACACTGCTGGTCCATTTGCTCAGTGCTCCCCGCGCTGCCTGATAGAGTGGAGCGCCGATCAGACGCCTACATTGCGAGAGCCGCCTGTAGGGCCATGAAGAGCCACATCCGGCTCTAGAGCCACAGGTTGAGTATCACTGGTCTAAACAAAGCCAAAAAGGTACAATAGAATAAGGGCCCCTGTTTAGATCCTAAAAGGATCAGATAAAACCACAAAAATAACCCTTAAGTAAAATATAAAACATACTGTCTTGCTTTTAACATTTTCTACTTGTAGCTATCCAGCAACTTGAGTAGGAAGCTAAAGGCAGGTTTTCCTCTTTATACTTTCAGAACACTGCAGGAGCTTGTCCACAAGTATGCAAAGATATTTTGCACATGCGTATGTTATTTGTGGTTTACAGCCCATGCAATAGTTCTTTGGAAGATATAAGCAGGAAAACTCTATGTTTAATATGGCCATTCATCCAACAGTCAAGAAGACAAAATGAAATGAGATATATAGCAATATAGATACTCGATTATATTTTGCTTGCTATTGTTTGATTACTATGAAATAAGCATTTTTGTAAAATATGTTAAGAAAAAAGAAATAGGAACCTTGGCTTGCGAGTGTTCGGTCTCTATCAATCACTATAGCACCAGTGATTTCTTTTTTATCAGTACTTGGCAGTGCTGTGTCTGATGAGATGCAATAGAATAAAGCACAGATCGGATCAAACTCTGGGTCTGGTTCCAAATCTCGTCTGGTTCGAGCATGTAACTCCATACTGATGAGGGTAAGGTGTTGGACCTACCAACAAATAAATACAGTAAGTTAGGATGTTTTGGAGCTTTCTTAAAAAAATTAAGAGGAGATTATTAGCACAAATGAACTCATTGCAGACATTTATATGGTCATCTTATATTGTAACTAAGAGGTCACACCTGAAAATTAATAGAAGTGATTAAACACGCCTCTGGATTTCACTTTTTTGCAAAAAGCATTATCTTACAAAAAAAGAGTAATCGCTCAATACATTTTTATACTCAATTATTAAATTTCAATATTTGTTTTTGAGCACTATCTTCTTCTACCAAAAGTAGAAAATACAAACTAACAGAAATGTTCCAACTTCAGCAATGGTAAATTCCTGTAATGTTTTCAAACAACTTTGCATATTGAGCTGAATTAAGTTTCCAGACTGATCGAGAACTAATAATCACTTTATAATCCATTTCTTCCTTTCCCTCTCTCACCCCAGACATGTAAACAAGCATGAAGACTAAGTCACTTACAGGAAGATATGGAGAATATCTAGCTTTCCCCTCACGTGCATTCATGAACTTCCACATCATGTTGCAACAGCTTTTTGAAGAATGGTTAGCATTAAGAAAATGCTAATCCCTATCTATTGTACAGTTTTGACTCTACAATAAATGCTGTAGTATTTAATACTGTTTCAAAGCTATGTTGCTCTGTTGTCTTGCATAATACAGTTGATAATGTGGACTAATGGGCAAGTTGGAGGGATGACAAGGGAAAAGTTACAAATATTTCTGAGTATGTAAGCTGCCCTGGGGGCAGCCTGATTTCCTCTAGATTTGCAGCCTAAATCATTACAGCCATCACTGAAATGAAATTTTCCTATCAAGCTCTGTGTCTATTTCCCGCAAAATCACTAGTTTCTTGTGGCTCCTCCTATGTCATCTATTCAGCACATAAAACTTCTATCTCCTCATCTCATCTGTAAATTTATGAACAGATAATTCCAAGCCACGGATGTGGTGACTGTCTGGGTTAGCAGCCAAACACAGCAGTACTATATTGACATTGCATCTCTTTCTCCAGCACGAATTTTGATCTCTCTTCCCTGGCCAACCACTGATCTACATGAAATATGTGGACACACTCTTTGAGACATGTACCATTTTGCTAAACGTAGTAGAAACTGGCCAACATGTTCAGAAGGTTAACATGTAGAGATACCGGGAGGGCCTGACTGAATGCCTTGTTTCTTAAGAAAACTATCTATGAAAGTTATGGTCAACTAGTTTTTCCAGTAATGTTTTTACAGAAAAACATTACTAAGTTTTATACAAAACTTATTTTTTCTTGCTTCTGAAATGGTTTTACAGAAAAACATTACTAAGTTTTATACAAAACTTATTTTTTCTTGCTTCTGAAATGGTTTTACAGAAAAACATTACTAAGTTTTATACAAAACTTATTTTTTCTTGCTTCTGATCTTTCCCTTATTTTTGTTTTTTAAAGGAAGGTTTATCACTGTCTAAAAAAAAGCAACCATTTAGTTCAATACTATTAAAAAAAGGCACTTGGAGATCAAGCTAAAACTAGTAGAGGAACTCCTTAAAGCTGCAGACATCACACACTGATTAATTTTAAGTCAGGCAGGGACCAAGGAGGAGCAGAATTTTTAAATTCTGCCATTAAAAAACTGGTCGGATAAACTATGATTTTGTAAAATAACATGTAACAGTAAATTACCTCATGTAAAGATTTTGCTTCCTGCAGGTTTTCCACACTGACTTTAAAACCGTAAGTGTTATTTAAAGATGGTCCTTCAATCTGAGAAGTCTCTTTCTTTGGAGCGCTTAGGGCAGCAAACTGATTCTTGGGGTTGGAGGGAGAAGAAAAAAAGGCACAGTATAGTATTGAAAAAGCTACAGGTTGCTAAATTCATATGCAATATTAAATACAAATTAATCAATGTAAATGCAAGTGCTACACTACAACTACTAAAGAAAAGAAAAAGCTTTCACTAGCTCCTCCTGTCATTTTTCAACAGGGAAACAACAGTTTTTATCAGTTATTATCTCATAATAAAGCAAGAGGCATTCTGAAATACTTTAAAAGAAAAAAAAACACAAACCAACAAAAAACACAAAAAGCAAAAAAACCCCAAACCTCACACATTGGCTTCCTTAGAAGCCGGAGGACCAGGGAAACAGCAAATCTCTATTCTCTCTAGAGTGACAGTTCATCAAAACCCTCTGTTTCAGTCACCACTTTTTAAGGCACTAAATTAAAGGTACACTTAAGTACCTACTTAAACTGGGTGTTACCAGTATGTTAAGAACAAAAGAAGACTACTGGGTCATTTTGGTAATGCACCTAAGCCCACCTTCTGTTTCCAACATCGGGAGCAGAAACACTGTTTAGGGAAAACATGAGAGTCTGATCATTTTATGCGATCCATACCCTTTCTGCTTTGTCAGCATGCCAGTGCCATTCACTGCCTACGTTGCCTTCAGAAAATGCCTAGAACATTGTCTGAAAACTAATACACACACACAAATACATAAACACACACATCTGTGTATATACACACACACATAAATAAAAAAGGGAAATCACAATAGAACATAAAAGGGTGTTGTAACTAAAAGAGCAAAACGACATCCTTACACTGTGTCTCTTTAGCATCTCACTACCCTAAAACACAGAACACACTCTCAATATCCAGCTTACCCCCCTGCTAAACTGATTTTTTTCTTCCTAACTTTTAGTGTACACTGATTCTACAGCAATTGCACCCCACCATTTAAAATGTATCTTCAAGATCTTAACAGCAAAAGAAAAAAACAACACAGAAGAAAGAGAATGGAAATGTGTATGTGTGGCATAATAAAAATACATCTGTACATAAAATCTTAATTTACCTTCATTTGTGTAGTTAGAAGTACTCTTCGAAGACCATCAGTATTATTTCCCCTCTTGTGGCTCAGTTTCTGGGCTTTTGGTTCTGTAAACATATAGGAGTGCAAAACTGCTTAGCCTCAATAATATTGTGTAGACATTAAACAACATGCTGAAAACAACCAGAGGCATTGGGTTAACATTTTAAACAAATATTATATATAAACAAATACAACTTTATTCTCTGTCCAATCCAAAGCACAACTATTACAATTTGGTATTTATAGATAGTTAGGAATGTATAGTACAAGGCCAGTAAGTTACCAAACCTCACATGCTTATCATTCTGAATACTGCAATGCTATTCACACTCTACATTGAGATTACGTTTGGAAAAATACAAGCAATATAACCAACAAGATTTCAAAATCCCCAAAATTATAGATAGACTTTTAAATTAAGTTTTTAACCAGCACTTCAGAGTTCAGATACTAGAGACCATCAGGAAGCAAAAGGGTGTTCTGCTTCTAGACTTTTTTCATAATTCAACAGTTACTTTAACAATAATGCACAGGCCTTTCCCTTTCCAAAACTAGTTTTAAATAGATTTTTGTGGAGATGTAATTATTTTCTCATTATGTTAAAAGAAACATATAATATCTTAGATTTTTTTTATTTTTTTTTTTGCGCGTATCATTAGGATCACTTCATGGATTTACCTGTGGTTAAAGGAGTAAAGCCAAGAACTTCAGGTACTCCATCTTGATTTTTTCTCTGCACAACGGGTGTACTATGTAGGCAAATGGATTCAGAATTTCTAGTATCTTCATCAACTGGAAATGGAGACGTGTCAAAGGATGTCCTAACATCCTCTTGGGTGGATGGAGAGTTTTGTGCACTTTCAGCAGGTACTACATCATTTCCTCCCACAGAAGACAAAATAATATCTGGACTTTTCCACTCTGTGTCTTCTAAATTGGACTGCTTGGGATCTGGAGATGCTACTTGCTGCCAAGGAGGAAGTACTGGAGAATCTGGTGAACTGTAGTTGACATAATAATCTTCCTCCTCCTCCTCCTCCTCCTCATGTTCTAGTGTTGAAGTAATAAGCATCTTACTTTCAGATGTAGTTTTATTAGAGTCTATGTCATTTTTAGTATTCATAGACATTCCTATAGTGCTTATAGACTTATCACAGGTTTCCTTGGTTTGTGTTTTCGTAGTTTCTGCCACAGAAGGAGGAGAATTCTTTGTAGGCACAACAGGTCTTTCATCTTCCAGGCTAGGTAAATTTAAATCTTTAGCTGCTTTTACTACTTCTATAGAATTCTCTTCAGACATTACTGCAGAGCTGAAATTCTCAGCTGCCCTTTCCAGCTCAGCAGGATGATTCTTAGGCAATTTCTTGAAATGTTCATACTCTTCTTTGGCATGAAGCCATATTTGAACTTGCTGTTGGCTTGGAGCACACTTGCATGGCATTATGACTATTTTTTTGTCTTCACTAGTTTTATGGCTATTACTTTCTCTTTTATTAACAGTAGAGTGACCATAACGGGGAGGAGACCCTGGTCTAGGACTTTCTGTCATTGCTGAAAATGCAGTCTTCCAGAGTCGTAGACCTTCTAATGAGAAGTCCCCCTCAAACTCAAGCAGGTCATTCGGAAGTCTAGTTTCCACTGTGAGAAGCCTTCCTCCAACCTCCCTGTGAAGAAAATACAGTTTGAATTATTGTTTTGCTCTCAACTACGTTGCAGGCAGTCCTCAAGATGATATACAAGCAGAGTCCTGCTAACTAGTTTTCTCACTACGCAATTCCTGTGGGCCATATCTTCCTTTTACAAACCAAGCAGGCACATTCCCACTTAATACAATGATACCAAGCAATAAAAAAACCCACAAAATGTCATGAATTAAAATGAGTATTTGCATGGGAAGTACAGTAATTTTCAACTTCAGATATATGTATATCAGGTGGGATCTTTCATACGTCTGTGCCACATAACAGCATAAAATTGTTTACAGGAATAAATTAAATTTAATATAATCACAAGCATACATAGACAGAAATGCATTTAACACAGTACCTTGGCTTTTCTGGAGCATCTGAAGGATTGCTGCAAAACGGTTCCTGATAAATGGTTTCTGCGAGATCATGATCTAGCAAAGTTGCCATGATTTCTTCACGACTAGGTGGGGACATAAGAGGCTTAAGAATGTGAGCAGTACGAGGTGTGAAACTTCCATTCTTTGACTGTGAGGGAGAACTGGTTGATCTCGGTGAACTATCTGGAGTTGGAGTTAATGCTTCATTGTTTCTTGAAACATATAATTCTAAATCCTCAGAAGCTGCATCTATAAGTTCACCATCAGGAGAGGACAATATGGATGTAAAAGAGGTATTAACTGAATCGAGTGGTTGACAGGGTTCAAAAGTGGTTTCTTTTCTAATGTGGCTTTGAATCCAGTCTGAGCTGGTTGGCTGAGGAAGGTTAAGAAATCTCTCTTTATTTACTGTATTTCTATTCAATTTGAATTTTTCATTTAAACAGACCTCAGTCTCCTGCATACAAGAGGTATCGATAGAACTAGATCTAGAAGTTGAAGGATGAATGTTTTTCCTCCATTGGCTATGGCAGTGGTTCTCATTATTTTCCAGTGAGGTTTTCTCAAAAAGCTCAGGGCTCAGGGAACCAGATCTTATCCATTTACTTGTGCTTGAAGAATGCTGCTTTTCCTCCTCAGATTTTTGGTCATTATGACACAGAAAGTCATTTTCTGTTTGTCCAGAACCAAGATCTTGAACTGCATCGCTCAAGAATTTCTGGGGCAAATTTTGATCTGCTGGGACAAACTGGCTTGCAGAATAAAAACTGCAAAATCCAGTTTGCCCTATAGTATTAATATCAAAGTTGTAATTGTGGTCTGGAGACAAGCTGTCTTCAAGTGAGTAGCAGCTTTCAAAACCAGGGTCTGAAAAAAAAATGGGGCTGTCGTCAGACACAGAGTGATCAATGCGACTACTGATCTGCTGGCTTAAAGACTCCATTTTTGAAAGTTTTGGAGTTTTTTCTTTAGGTTTTGTATTCCTGGGAGCACGAGATTTTCTTGGCGATGTGACTGACCGTGACCTTTTGATTGCTTTATTCTGTTCAAGAGGGCATGGTATATTCCTGCTCAGCTGTGTTTTGGCCGGTAATGGTTCCTGTATAACACTTGCATTCTGAGCTTTCTGCTGTCTCTTCTGGAGCAATTCTTTCAAAACAGCTAAGCCAGACTGTCCTTCACTGAATGCTGATGGGGCCACTATAGTCCTGTTTTTATACTGGGAGATGGGTTTTGGTTGCATGGTTGTTTCTGATGGAGACCTTTGTTTTACCGTTTCAGGTTTAAAATGTGACATATCTAAAATAAATCCTCTCTGGTTTTGATCCCAATTTAACTGTTTCACTGGACTCTTCAAAGACGTTACAAAACAGTTCTTAGGCAACTGAAGCGGCCCAGGGCTTTCCTCAGATGACTTAAGAATAGAAGAACAAGGATCAGAATGCTTGGATGCCTCTGGTAAACAAAAAACCTGCTGTTGATTATTGTCTTTACAATGCAAATAGTTAGCAGCATGTAGCTGATCCATCTTCACTGGGTCCAAAGAGTCACGAGCTTCATTTAATTTCCCAGCTGGTGGTAAGTATCTGTTTTGCAAATTTTTTATCTCTTCTCCTTTTGCAGAAGTCCTATCTTTAGAGATGCGTGCACTCTGTGTTACCTGAGTTGAGTGATTAGATGGATCAAATATGTTTTGAATGAGCGCAGAATCCTTCATTCTAAATATAGCACTTTGAGTCCTCGGCCTTTGAGAGCTCATTTTTGGTACTTCCCTTCCAGACGTCATAGGAGTAGATGCCAGAGATGAATGAGGGTCTTCTCGTGGAGCAGGTAAACACTGCGCATCTACAGGCTTATCAATTTCCATCAATGAATGAAAACAGCCTGATAAATTACCTTGTGCATCAGCTGCTGAAGGGAGCTGTGCTGATGGTAGATATCCTGCTGAATAGCCAGGAAGAGGACCGTCTTTTCGGTTATGAAGTGGCTGCGAGTTGACGGAGTTGTAAGAAATCTCAGGCAGATCTTGACGTTTCAGCACAAACTTAACTTCTGCAGTCGAGCGAGTATTTCCTTTTTCATCTTTAAATACAACGCGCTTTCTTGAAGACACTTTTTCAGCTGTTTTTTGTCTTTGTTTTGTTCTGGGTTTCTTCTTTGCATCATCTGCTGTTTTATCAGCCTGATTAATCTTTTTCTTTTTCTTGGTAGATACAGTGGGGCTAGCAAATTTCTTTTTACATTTCTTAACCTGAGTTTTTGCTCGACTATTTTTTCCTACGCTAGAATTAACAGCCTTGCTGTTGTACATATTGGGCCCCCTACTAAATAAAGCTTCCCTGTCCAGGTTGGTCAAAATTTCTTCTGCTTTTGGATCAGTGGGAGACCAGCAACGAGGTGGGGAGGTGTTTACTGGGCTTGTGCTTCTCTCAGAAAGAAAACCTAACTTAGACATAACATCACTATAGTTATAGTCACAGTCTTCAGCTTCAGCATTGTAGGACGGTGAAGGAGGAGAAAGAATTGTGTGAGTCCTTTTTCTGAAAGATAAAGTTCTTTTAATATTTTTACTACCTGTTTTTTGTGGTTTTCCAGCTTTTTTCTTGGTTGACTTATGTTTTGCTTTCCTTTTGTGACTTTTCTTTGGCGTTAGTGGATAAATAGGATATTTGGTTGCAGGAGAGTCAGGAACTTTTGGCCAAAAGTCCTTTAAAGGTGCAAGCTTTTTATATAAGTTCATCTTTTCCTCTGTGAGTACTACTCTTTCCTCACTAGAATCTACTTTCCCTAGTTTAACAAGCATATTTTTTCTCCCTCTAAATCTATTGATGATAATATATTTAATAATAACAGGCGGCAATTTTTTAGAAAGTTTTCTACGCTTTCGAGACTTCTGAGACCCATCCGAACTTTCAACACTTTCTATCGGTTGAGGTAGATTAATTTTTGAGTTGTGTGCGACAAAGCTTGATTCACTGTCTTCAGTCTCATAATTTACCTTCCGTTTCGTTCGGAGCGTATATTTATTCCCACATAATCCAAATGACTGCTCAGTTTCAAGAGATCCGTCTGCGAACTGGCAGTCACTATAATTAGCAGTACTTGTAGGCATTTTGTTTTCAAAAGCCTCAAGAGGAACTTGAACTAAGTCACTAGGTAAAGCACTGTCCTTATCAGGAATGTTACTACAAGCATTACCTTGTGTATAGCAGCTTTCCTTCACTGATGCAACATCATTTACACTTGCAGGCTCCTGATGATTGATAAAACTATGCTTCTTTTTATTAAGCTTCAGCCTGGACTGTTTGTTGCCTTGCTGTAATTTATATGTCACGGGAGCTAACTTCTGTGGTCGACTGAGACAATTAGAAAGAACAACACTAGGAAAGAACATATAATGTGCTGCTTGTTGACTGAGGCTTGGCTTTTCTGCCTTATGCTCCTGAAATTCTTCATACCTAATTTTAAGCTTATTAAGGCCACCTTCATCAGTGTTATTTTCAAGTGAATGTACCACAGTTCGACCGCCTCCTGAACAAGACACCAATTCACAATTTTCTGTAACTGTTGCTGGAAAAAAACTATTTATATTTGCACTGCTGGATTTTTCATTTACTTCAGAGGACATTTTACCTTTGGAGTGGCTGGAGTGGCTCAAATCAGAAAAGTTAAATAAGTTTTTATTCAACATGCTGTCACCAATGTGGCGGCCCACATGCATAAAAGAGACATCCTTTTCAGCCTTTCTGATGCTAGTATACTTCCTACTAGGTATCTGTCTGCTCACTGATGAAATATCATCTTCATACTCAAAAATATTTTTTTCACATGAAGGAACTGGGAGAGTATCTTTCTTGTTACTCTCTTTGTGAGAGTTTTCTGCATGGGTACTATTGCTGAATGGAGTTGGGTACTTTGCTGAGTAAGTGCTTTCTTTTGTAAGAGCATGGACTGAAAGTTCAGGTCTTGTTTCTGTGTTTGGTTGCGAGAGGTCTTCTACTAAATCTTCATTATTCAAAACATGGTTAGAAAGGGCACTTGTGTGTTTACACTGAAAAGTAATTTTAGCAGAAGATGGGGGTTCTAGCGTAGCAGCATCTTTGTGAAAGATTGAGGTCTTTACAGACATTTTGCTTGTTGCAATGACGGAGGAGTGGGTTCGAGAACTTTCATTATTCAAAGGATTGTCTGAAATGGAAGACAAGCAATTTTACTCTAGTTTTCCTGTAAAAAAAAGATAACCTAAGGCATTAACCATTTTAATAACGTTTTCCTGAAAACCCTCCCATCCAAAGAAGAAATAATACTCTTCTAAATCACGCTGCATTTATGACCATGACATCTACAGACCCTGATACACGAGTTGCTTTATCAAAATCACATCGTCAGTACATTAGTGTGTCAACTGTTCTGTCAGTTACTCCTAAATGGCAGGCTTGCATACAATTGCCAAAGATTTCACACTGATTTTCTGAAAGAAGGCTTCTAAAATCACTTTCAGATAACTAAATACAAACAGACTGATTTCTAGAAAAGCTTGTATCCTGCTTTGTCCCTGAGAAGTAGGCATCCTCATTGGCTCTTAAAAACAAAGAGCTTATTTAGATTACTTTCCCCATATAGAAAAGTCATTGCACAGAAAACTAAAGTACTATCTTACAACATGACAAGGGCTTTGTATTAACTGTCCTGTGCGCGAAGCATAGGTAGCTTGCTGCACTTTATAAAGCAGAGCAATCTACCACCCATTCAGGTGTTTATGCAAGGAGCTCACACCATTTAGTTAGATCAGGAATTCATATCCATGAATTAACATTCCCATGCAGATCGGCGACCAGCATGTGCTGTGGTAACTGCCCTGTGCAGACTCATCGCATGACACCTGGGATGATTCCTCTCTCTTTCACTGATACTTTCA
>VZTL01051359.1:13241-33734 GCA_013400535.1 Scopus umbretta | reverse complement strand
CGAGCGGCCGGGTTAAGGTGCGCCGGCGGTGCCGCTGGCAGGCTGTCTCTTTTCATGGACGGCAACAGGAGGGGCAGGAGCAGAGGCAGAAGAGCTGGGTGGTGTAAAAGCTGATCTCCGGGCAACCCGAGGCTAACCCCTGATTCTCCCACGCAGGGACATCGCTCCGTGCTGACAACAGGAGACGGAGACGGTAACCCATGTAACAAGTCATGGCTGCACACACACACACACACACACACTTCGCTTGCAGCAACTCCCTGCCTTCCTTTTCCCTGGGCATTTTATTAATGGAAACCTGGACTGCGGTGGTGGTGTCCGCTGCCCAGGGCCACGTAGCAGTAGGCATCCTGCAGAGACTCTCTTCCATGGAGTTGCCACCACGCAGAAGCCAAAACCATACCATGCTGTGGGTGGGCGAGGGAAACAAATGGGTGGGGAAGACAGTACAGGGCAGCCAAAATAACTGAAATTCGTCATTACTTCTCCGGCCAGTTGCAATAATCGACGTAGTCCTAATTCCCTCCCCATTTCCCACGCTGCAGATAGCACCAGCGGCTGAAAAGGCAACGCGGCGGTCCCGCTGTGGGGTCCAGCCGCCGACCATCCTCCTGACGGGCGCGCTGGTCGTGCAGAGGGCGCACGGCGGGACGCTGCCGCGTCGCGACTTTTCCCCACCTCCCCTTTTCACACAGCAAACTTTGAAGCGAGGGTCCCTGGCTTGAGGTGAGGCACGCAAAGATCAGCTTATGAGCAGAATTATTTTTGTGTCAAACCGCAGAGGTTCATTTCCATATTTCGTTTATAGCAACAAACGTCAGCAGATTTTTGGTAAAATTATTCGAGTCAGGATGGCTTTATTTGCAGCTCATAAAATATCGCTCATGTTTCTCTCTGAGGGTGTGCTACCCGAGGCCTCCCCCACCCAGCCAAAGCTATAGCAGTTTATCTTTCCAGTGAGCATAATCCCACAGTATGTCCCCATACAGCAGGCAATATTGTTTACACAGGTTAATAAACAGAGTATTCTGTACAGTAATTTATGCTGTAAAGTATGTACATATATCACGGTAGCAGTCACAAATGTTTTAAACTGCCTTATTTATTAGATTGGTTAGCATTTCCCTCCTTGCTCCAGAATACTTTAAATTATTTTTATCTTTTGTGTTAGGTATTTTTTTAGTTACTGCATTTTGACCCAATTATTGAAAAAAAAAATTACAGTAAAAAAATTTAAGTAGAAATAGAAAATTCACTGTCCACCCGACTAATATAGCTCTGATTATGATTCAAAATAAATATGGTGTACTCTTATCTGTATATCATAGTGTATGCCAGAAGTCATATTCCACTTGTGATCAATACAAACAAGAGCTTTCGTGACTTTCACCTATTTCACTCTTTCATTGTGAGACAAAAAAAATAATAAACTACTTAATCTAAAATGTTCCCCGTGAGAGCCCTAGTCTTATTCCTCCCTCAGGCAAAACTCACATTGGCTTCAGTGGGAGCTTTACCTAAGTAAAAGTATAACATAGGGACATTACAAAAATAAATACATCACATATGAACAGTACTTGTGCTTGGTAGTCATCCCTTTTCTCTTTAGTAAGAAACATCGGGTAAACGCTACATCTGTAATGCTTCTCTGTCTCACTCCTTCCTTTTTGCTGTACAAGTAAAAAATTGAGATTCGAAACCAATGGTATTTGTTCCATTCGCTCGAGCAAAATAGAAATCTTTGGGGGATCAGTTCCAAGTCAAAGTAGCAAATACAAGAAAATTTTGCTTTTGTTTGTTTTTATGTTAAATTATGTTACACAATTAAACAGGTTCATGCGTACAAAGGCAATGAAATTATTAATGACTTGTTTTACTGTTTGGAGATTTTGCTATGTCCACAGTTCATATAAAACTCATGTAGCACAGTTTCTGGGATGGTGAAAAATCCTGCTGTAATGTAACAGAATGAGCCTTAAGGATTTGTAAGAATAAGCACTTTTATATTAAAAAGCAAATATTAATTCATCAGTAAGATTACTTTTTTAATGTGACAATAAACCATGAAATCAACATCCTTCTCTCTCAGTTATGCCTCATCTGTCTCTTTCTTAAACCTTTTTCTGAGGAAAAACATTGCCTGCTTTTGTGTTACGGCTTTCGGGTCCCATCGCAGTCGCCTGTGCTCCTACCTGAGCCACCTACCCTTCTCCACACTTCCTTCACGTGTAAGCTCGTTTGAAACCTTCACACAAGGAAGGGGGAAAGGCTCGTTCATCAAAGCAGATCTCATTAACAAGGCACTGGATTTAACTGGGGTGTCTGACAGCCAAATAGGCAAAAAGAGGCAGCTCTCTGGGGAAAGGAGAACAGAGTCACTGCTACTTTTTAGTGAGGCACAGGATGAGTATATAACCAAACCAGACTTTTCTTTATTTAGATTTAGAAGACAAGCCCCTGTACCTCAAGACCGCCAACGTCTGTAAGTAGTGCCAAGAGAGACATGACCTCAGCAGTTGCAGAGCAGCAGTTCACAATTTGTAAGCCAGTATTGTGATAAAAACACAAGAAATACAAGTACCAAGTCACTCTCCATCCTGCCTTCCCCTGTCCACACCCACCCACCTATTTTACCAATTATTTCCCAATTCCTACAGCTTCTTGCCATCTCTCAGAAGCATTTATTCCAGCATGCTCTTCGGCACCAAAACCTAAATGCTGCTGTTTTGTCATGACCATTTTGCAAGTGGTAGCTCCTGGTGGTTCTTTTCGGCTCGATCAATACCTGGGGAGTTGGGGGTTGGATGTTTTCCTACTTCTTACTGGGGAAATCGCGTTTTCCTAAGCAGAATCTGACAGCCAGGGCAGGCACTGGCTGAACATCTCAGGCACAGGCCAGAAGAAATAAGCTTCTTGAAAAACGTTCTGCACTTTTGTGGCTCACCACCACAAACGTGTGTCTTTTATGGCCTGTATCCATCGCATATTGAAGTACACAAACAGAGAGCTTTTGCTACTGAGGGTGGGGAATGTATTTCAGGAACAAGCTCTGGCTTAGGACATGCAAAGATTTATGATGGGCTGACACAAGACAGTGCTGCTCCCTGCCACTGCCAGGAGTCTTCTGTTGGGACAGGAGAACAAGCAATGAATGGTCTCCCCAGGCGCTGCCATCATGGAAGGAGGGAGACAGCTTCCCCAGGCATTGCCTGCAGCAGCTGAGGAGCCAATGTACCTCGCACTAGAGGGACAGTTATATGTAGCTGCGTTTCCGAGACCACCGAGGCTCAGACTAAGCCCACTTCTGCCATCTCCCGCACCAGTGCCGGCTCAGTCCTACACACCACACACAGCTTCATTAACTTCTGCTAAGTTGGACCTGCTTGCTTCAGCATCGCCTCTCTCCCTGAACACCTCAGAAGTTTGCTGGTAATCCTGTAAAATATTCATGCAGAATTTTACTTCCTGACTTGTTCCTCGAAAACCTCCTCTTCTCAGCGTAATTCAAGGTCAGGAAAGAAATCAGGCACCACCGAGCTGAAGACCAGGAGGGCCCATTACGATGATCTAGTCTTACTTCCCAGGAAAACACAGGCCATAACATTTCATCAAGGGATTCCTTTATCAAAGGCTAATAACTCGAAGAGAAGCCTAACCTTTTATTAAGGCACCCAATCTTGATTTAAAGACACAGAGTAATGAAGAATTTACCACAGCTCTTGGACTGCTGTTTGCTAAAAATTCTGCCCCAGGGCTTCACTTTGAATGGTATAAAAGCTAACTGCAATGCCAAATGCAGAAAAAAGAAAACTGAAAATCTGAAGATGGAATATGTGTACTGAAAGAAAGGGGGGAAAATTATGGGGAAACTTTGCGTTTTAGGTGAGTTTCTGGTCTTAATTTGAGGAAAGCATGTGTAGACAGTAGTATTTGCTATTCTGAAATAGAAGAGGCTGTGATCTTGTTCACTAGACGTGCAAGCCCACAGACAAAACACAAAAGGAAATGCTGCAACAAGTGCTGCTGAAATGCAGACCCTGTCGTGGTCCTTTCACGTTTGCGTCAAGCTCACATTCATAATAATGTGCCTCTCGTGTTTTCTTTAAGACCAGGAACCAGCACCATGTGTGGACTTTTCTTAAAATGAAACCCAGGCTGCCCAACTGTCTGGATAGGGGTTATTAGCTTGAAATCTCCTGTAATAAAAGGAATTACAAATCAGTAGAGATGGACTATTATAAGGTCTCCTAGGACCATTTATGTAACTCCTGACAGTGTGAGTTTCTACTGATTTGATTTTCTGTAGTAATTTTTCAAACACCAGTATTACAAATCAGCTATAAGAAGCTAAGGTTACATATGTCAAGAACTATGACTTGATAGCACATATGCCTACATGTAGTATAAAATAATGGAGAACCCAATCCTACAGATACAGATCTTTCTTTTTTTTTTTTTTTTTTCCTGTTGCCAAGAAAGGAATTTCTCAGTCCTACAGTGCTATGGACAGCTTACAATTTACAAATCCCTCCAGGCAAAGCAGAAAGAGTGGACACTAAGCACAAGGAGTATATCCATTTTGAAAAGCAGCTGGAGAAAGGGTACACATCTTTGAAAGACTGCCTTGATAAATATTCCCAGCCCTCTCACCACTAGTACGTTTCTCAAAAACTACTAAAAGCAAGCTTTCGCAGCTCTGGCTAGTTAAGGGTTTAGGCACTGTAACAAGACACATCACGTAGGCACGGTGGTGTTAGGTTGACAGTTGGACTAGATGATCTCAGAGGTCTTTTCCAACCTTAATGATTCTATGATTCTATGATTCTGTTACATGCCTGGCCCCAAAAAGAGTACAAAACCCTGTGTCAGGCACAAGGCCACCCTGTGCACTATGTGGAGGGATCTGGATGACTTGGATGAACAATTAAAAACCTTCACTTGAGGAAAGAGCTCCTGGATCCAGGCAAGTAGCAGTGCCTGAGCTGGGTGATAAATTCCAGTCTGTTCCAAAGCACCTGATGCAGGGCCACAAACAAGCCCTTCCACCCAGATGGATCTAGGCAAAGTATGTTCCTACAGGCATTCTTCAGGGTACTGAGCAAACTTTTCAGGAAACAAGTGAGCCAGTAGGCAATAGTTCCAGTATTTTTTTTTTTTTTTGCAGGTCAGTATAGTGGGTTATTTGCTACAACCTGGAAGCAAGCCTTTCTTGACATAAATAGGCCCTCTCTCAGGAAGAGACCCTACTCCAAGCCTCATGTTGTGTCCAACACATGTGATCACTCTGACTGAAGTTGTGCAAGACTCAAAAGGACAGGATGAGGGAAAAACAGTAAGAATTTGACTTTAAGCCTTAATGGTCATGGAAAGCCCCTGAGAGAAGTCTGGTTTCTGATCTGCTCCCAAGACAGGCTCCACAGTCCCAGCACCAGCCACAGGGCACCCTCTGCCATGGGCCTGGGACACTGCTATAGCACATGTGCCCCATCCTTACGTCCATTCTTGCACATCTCACAGTCAGAAAAAATTCATCAGGCTAAATGGTCCTTTGATGTGATGAATAGAGTAGTTCTTACTGGCATCCTAAACTCACTGATAAACTGAAAAGAGAGGAAGTTAAGAGTGGTAAAAGTTCTTTAAACTTCAAGGACACAAAACAATAAACAAGGCATCATCTGTTTTGGCAAGTGGCTGCAACCTGGCCAATCTGGACTCAGTGGATTGTTTTTATAGCTCTCTTCATGATGCTGCATGGAGTAAAAGTTTCAAAAAGGTTTAGAAGGAGCAGACATAATTTGTGCTGGCTTCATCAGAACATAAATTTTGACTAGGGAGGGATTTAAGGATCTAGGCTTTAGGTCCTGTTATCTAGCTTAAGCTAATAGTTTCTAATCAAAACAAGACAAGGTATCCTCTGCTGTGTATTAAGTTGAGTTAAAACACTGCAAGAGTGGAGGATTTAAGCTTAAACTTAGTGAATGAGGTGTACACAAAAAAATTATTTTGTCTTCTCTTGCTGCTTTAGGTCAGTCTCACAAAACTCCTCATTGTAATCCAGACAAAGCCACAAGAAGAGGATAAAGCTGTATTGTCTGTCTCCAAGCATAAGACAGGCGTAAATTGATACCCACTTCACATGCTTTCATAAAGCTCCTGTGAAAGCATAAATAGGTGCTTTGAGAAGATGGAAGGCAGTTGGAACTCTGAAAGCAATCCAAAATTCACTTTTGATTATACCTTTATCGTGTGTGTGTTCTGAAAATTTTACACTAAAGAAACAGAAGTGACCCAACTGGGTTTGCTTCTTCAGCTCAGCTACTCTATTCACCTTTGTATTTGCCTTACAAGTGCCAATTTAAAACATGTGGGTCAGGCACAACTGGCTCATAATGAAAAGAAGAGATGACATTCAGATTACACTGCATTTATTAAAGTAATAAAAAGACCGCACTAATCAGTGTCTTCCTAATTTTAAGTAGTGTTGCAAATTGTTCACCATCCTAGTTGCCCTCTCTAAAATTAGTTGGACAGATCCTAATATCTCTACAGCTCCTTTTCAAGTAAGACTGCAGAAACAAACGCTTTGTGGATTTCAGCACAATGTATCACGACCTCAGCACTAAATCCTCTCAGTGGCACCTTCCCAGGTGATATTCTTCAGGTACCTCCTGAATGTCACTCAGTCAACTTCTAATTCACTCCCAACTTCCTACCTTTGAGAATTTACTCATTTCCAATTTTACATACTAATATGAAAGACACCTTGGTTTATCTAGCCAACACAGCAAAACAGCACTATAGTATGAAGTCAGCTCAAAAAAGAGGAAACACTTGAAAGTCAATTCCTTTTTCTGCTTCCAGAATGTTTGGTGGTTTAGTTCTAGAAGACAACACTTTGCAAACAGGGCTCCTATACAAAAAACACAGCACACGAGCTGCATGGGAGAGACACCTTCAGCTCCAAAACTCCAAGAAAGCTTTCAGCGCTGAGTCATAACAGGGTGGGGAGTAGGATAACCTATGTAACTGAAGTGCATTTGAATGCTTGGCTCCTCTGACAGCCTGGAGGTCAGTGTCTAATCCCACATCAATTATTTGTGACTTTCCAGGGAGCAATCCACAAGAGCAAAAGAGCTGAGCCAGAAAATGGAGCGCCTCACCATCACAGCATTTAGTACATACAGGCAAATGCATATATGGTGAAGTACTTGTGGCTCTTTTGACACAGAAGGCACAAATTGGCTTTGCTTGTGTTATGACTCCATGTAACCTAGGCTGAGTGGGTTGCAAGGGATGCACCTCCTGCTAAATATCAAGGGGAGCTCCACCCTCCTTGTGCCATACCTGCTTTCACATGTGGGCATGACTTCTAGCCATACTATGGAATTCTAGACGACCCTGCATCACCGCCCCTCACTGCATCTTAGAGGTATTACCAGAACACCAGACTTTAAGGACAATCTGAATGACTACAACATGGCAATAAAAAGAAATCTTGTAGACCAGCACGGAGAAGCTCTTACCATGGAGACTGCGTGGGCAGTGTGGGCAAAGCATGTTGAAACTACTAATACACAAAAAGGAAGCCACAAATAGCTCAAGGATGGCATAAAAGCAGACAGATAGCAAAAATAAGCATTAAAAAGGCTTTTTGAAAATAAGGATAAGGGTAAGACCTTTCTTCTTGACGTGGCAGAAAAAAGGATTCAGGAAGGTGAGATAAGGTCAGGTTACTGGATAATGCAGACTTCCTGGGTAGCAAGATATCTGTCAAATGAAGTGAGACAGCATAAATGTTAGAGATGCCAGAGAGAAGCTGGTTACAGTAATTAAGGTCTGAGGTGATGAGCTCAGCACCAACTGCCTAAAAAACATTACAGACAGCTCAGCGAAGACATCTGCTCAGGGTACAGCTGCAATGCAAACAGCTAACAAGATGTTCAGCTACTCAGTGAACGAGATGGTGAATAATGCAGAAAATATTCTCCTTTTATACCAATCAGTGCTGAATTCTCCTCAGGCATACTGTCTGTGCCCCTCCTCAAGCTCTAAAAGATCCTGCAGAAACAAGCAGAGGTCAGGGAGTAAGAATGAGAATAAGCAAGTGGGGAGTGGAGGCACAGGCAGGGACTATCACAGGAAGAGATTGAAGAGAATGAGATTTGTCTGTCTCAGAAAGGAGACAGATATGAGGGGACACAGTAAGATAAAACACCAAATACACTAGAGAAGAAGTATCTGACACTTCCCTTTACCTTGCTGCATAACACAAGAATAAAGGAACATTCAATGAAATGAAGAGCTCATGTATTCAAAGCTGATCAAAGGAAATTCTCTTTCACATAATGTGTAATTGGACAGTGGAAGATATCACCACAGGAAGCACTGAGGTCAAGAACTATGCAGGATTCAAAGAAGGATTGGATGGCTACATGGATCACAGAAATATCCAGTCAGAACAATTATGCTAAACTTTGGAAGAAGTATAAAGACAGGCTTTCAGAGTTCAAGCCAGTACCTGACTATGGAAGAATTAAAATTAGGTTTCTATAGGGGTAGATTATCCCACATCTTTCTCTGAGGTCCTTCTATCTTCTTTGCAAGCAGCTGATGCTCGTCCCTTTAAGGCCAGATCATCAGTCTACATGAACTACACAATTTCTATTTTCCCACTTCCACATCAGCTTCAGAGGCACTGAAAAGCTTTGTCTAGCTGCAACAATGTCAGCAAATTCAAACCTGCATTTTTCCACTAATGATGCAGCTATGGCACCACCTGTAGTAAATCAGCACAAGGCATTTTTTAGCACAACACAATTTCCTTCAACATAGGGTGGCTACAACTGTGGAGCTGCAGCCATGTAGACATGGAGTGACAGAGTTTGCTACCTTCTTCACCTCACCCCAGAGTCAAGCTCAGTCTTGCCTGCTCCTTTTCACTGTCTTCCATTCTNTAGTGAGGGGCCCAAAACTGAACACAGTATTCACGGTGCGGCCTCACCAGTGCCAAGTACAGGGGGACAATCACTTACCTACTCCTGCTGGCCACACTAGAGAAAGGGGAAAGCTTGATCGCAACCTAAGCTTAATCCATAGCAAGTAGCTCTCTGTTAGAAGGTTTGTGCATATGAACCTCCTATTTTCTGATGATATGCGCCTAAGAACTAACCTTTTCTAATAGAAGTAGCATACTGTCCTTCCTCTCTGGCCACAGTGAGGAACTGTGAAAGGAACCCAGGCTTTCTGTCAAGGTCCACAGAACGCCACAGCACACATTGGTAAATTTACTTCACGTGCCTCTCCAATGTCTACACAACCAAGCACAGACTTTCTGCATAGTTCTGGTAGGCTTAGGTGCCTGAAACCTAGTTAACTGCAGTTTAAATGCTTACATCCCCCTTTGCAGCTACACATGCTTCCAGTTTTCCCCTCCTTCCCCAGCCTTGTAAACGACCTCCTGACCTCAAATTCAGCCTGTTGCTGTCCCGTCTTCTCGTAAGCAGCAGCCCAACAACTTTTCTCTGTCCTAACTAGACCTGCAGCTAGCTTATTTTCACATGGCACGATCCTGAGCAGGGTTAGGAGGGCAGGGCAACATTTACCTTCCCCCTCCCCTTTTCTCCTCTTTGAACGCGGGTTGGGAGAAACCACATTCATTATGGCTTATGTGCAAAGGTTGATCTTTTTATTAGCGGACAGTTTAGGAACCTGCACAAACTGAATCCAAATCAAAACAAACCCTGAAACACTGGGGAGGGATCCTTCCCCTAAACCATTTTGCTATTTTCATCTGGGCCTTTTACTGTCCTCCTGCTTGTTCCACAGGACCGTTCTATGTACTGTAATTGTGCATCACGCCCTTGCCTGAGTCGTTACGTGTTCCTGAAGCTGTATTCACCCTTAGCTAACTCAATGAAGTCAGAAGGTAACCATCTTTTTGGTGCAGCAGTTTGTGAAGCTTCTGCTCTCGGCTCAGTACCACTTCCTTAATTTTTATAATCCCGTCGCACTACGAGTATTGTTTGGTAACTGTACTGATCATTACTATAATTTTAAAATCTCTTTAAGGTCTCTTTGACCCCTCAGAATGAGCCTCTTAACTTTGCCTCAGAACTGAAATCACCAAAACCATTAGAGTTTAGTTGCTTTATAATGCACCTTTCTCCAAACATAACCTTCCTGAGACAGTGACCCATGCCCCGCGCAGTATTCTGGAGGGGCCTAATAACCATCTTCCAGAGGACTGTATTGCCTCTTTGGTGGTGCATTATAGCTCACTGTTCCATCGGCCTAGTGTCTTGTTTGCCTTTTTTATTGCAGCTGTGCACTGAAGTGACGGTTTCTATGATTTTTTTTTCCACAGTAACCCCTTTCTCTCTCTGATCAGCGCGCTGGATGTAACACCCATTCCCTACATTTGCTCTTTGTTCCCAGACTAATTACTTTTCATTTTCTATACCAAGCAGCATTTGCCATCTGCTGGCTCATCAACTAAATGATCCAAATCCCTTTTGAATCCGCTTGCATTGTTCCTTATCGCTTCTCTGTGCCTCCAGTTTTACCATCCAACCAGCGGAGAATTCACACACACAGAGCTCAGCTGAGGCACGGGGGCAGAGACATGGGAATCCACAGGATCTTCTCACACACTTGGGCAGAGCATCCCGCCTGGATTTGCCACTTGCTGCATTCGTATAGAGAAGATGGGTTAACTTTGGCAAAAATTGGGCTCACGGATGCTTCAGGCTGCTTGAGATAAAGGATGGCTTTAAGCCCAGGCCCTGTGCTGGAGGACAGTGCAAGGCAGTGTCTTGCACCAGGGATCCCAAAGGTTGCGGATGGGCTGCTGCAGCCTTCGGAGACCCTATATGGTGTGTCCAGACCAAGATACAGCACGTACTCGACTCCCCACCTCACAGCTCTCACGACTAGTACTGGAAGGAGAGGCATATGCCACATCTCCCCCTCGCGCTGTGTCCTGTTTGTGCGTCCGCGTGTCTGCAAACGTGTGCACGTGGGGAAAGGAAAAAAGGAAAGAGGAACACAGAAACAAAATGGGACTTCACCCATCTAGAAACCAGCACTGCCATAGCCCCATAGCCCCATACCAATTTCCCCTCAGCCCAACAGTGCAATTCCTGAAAACCCTGCACAATGAACTTGTTCTGAATCCCCTCAGGAAACGTCCCGTGCATGGAAGGTCAGATGTGTGCGGAAGAAGCAGGGGTCAGCTGGGGACACACGCTCTTTTCCCAGCTCCGAGCACCAGAATAGCACGGGCTAAGCGCTGAGGCTTTTAAAGCAGGGTTTATGGGCAAGCCTTATGTTGTGCTGATGCGTGTGCCACATGGCATTCTCCTGGAAACTCTTTTCTGCCTTAGCAACAGCAAGCCTGACTTGCTGGTCTATTGCCTTTGCCTTATTTTGTTTGTCATTTAAGGAAAAAATTGCCTGGGATTACCCAGAGTGAGCAATCTTTTGGATGATCTTTTCCCATCTTCCTTTGAAAGCATTGCACGCACTTGAGGCATTATCAGTTGCCTATCCAAGATACGCTCAGGTAAGAGAAGAACTAGACAACCTGTTCATTCTCCCACAAATTTTCTAATCATTTATTTATGTGGAAAATGGTCACAGTGTGGTCTGTTCAGAAAGTTAAGGTTTTGTAGCTGTTTCATGATCCACATGTAAAAAGAGATTTTTGCTTTAGAGTGCATTGACTTTTCCCATCGCCAGCTTCAGATAGGCTGGGCCTGATTTCAAACAACGTCTGCTGCTCCCATTTACAGTGTTTGTACATGGTGCTTTGAGTTAGGAGCGCAAAACATGGATAAATCTTTAATAAGCTCCAAACGTCAGAGGAAATAACTTGTGCTGTGCCTTTTTCGGGCAGGAAACCAGCATACCCAGCCTACCTTACTTGCCCTTGGCTATAATTGTGATTGGAGATACTACATTTTACCCCAAACTTTCCACCCTCTTAAAATCAGATGGAGTTCTAGGTGGTCAGCATTTCTGAAAAACAAGTCTTACCTCTATTTAAGCATGGAAAAATCAGTATTCACTCCATACTACATATCCTCTGTTCTGCTAGGACAGAGTAGTAGGAAAAAAGAAGTTTGTTAATTCATGGCAGCATTCTGTTACTCTTTATTAATATGCAAGTCAGAGGAACTCATCACAGGCATGAGTGGAAAGATTTTTCATAGTCCTCCTCTTAGTCTCAGGTCTCTATGAAGCAAATGAAGCTCCAAGCCAAATTTCACACAGTTTCACGTCTGAAGAGTTTGCATTCCAGGAGAACAGTGACAGCCAAAATTCAGCCTTTTTTAACAATAAAACGCCTGCAATCTGGTTTAGACCTGCTCTTGTACATCGTAGCTGTATGATTTGTGCAGCAGGCAGCCTCACAGAATTGCCTGGAATTCAGGAGTGTGATTTGAGCGTACATCTGTAATATCATTCGATCCACTGGAACTTTTGAAAACCTCCTCTATCGTAACATTTAGACACAGCCTGGCACCTCAGTCTTGCTTTCCTTTCTGGCAAATTTGTATCCAGTGAAAGTAAGATAGGAATCTTGCAAAAAGGGAAGGATTCCGATGCTTCCTCAATGAAAGTAAGATTTTCCCTATCTCATCATCCAAAGCAATTGAAATTCACTCCAAGAGCATCGCAGAGGCCTCTGCCTACCTGCAAAAAAACCCCGTATTGATCAGTCTCTTCCTCTGGCTCACAAACATCCTCCAGATCTTTTCCTACCTCTAGCCTCAGCATGAGCTTTTTTTCTTTCCTACTACTTTCTATTACTAGCTCAGCTGCAAAATTCATGCTATTTCATCCTGCTGACACGCTGTCCTCTTTTCCCCATGTCACCATCCACATTCTACTTGTTTATCCCCTCCTTAAGTGTTGTGGCAATTCTCTCTCTGGGACTCCACACTGGGCTGAGAGCCAGCATCGGCCAGACCAATTCGAGAGCCTGCTTTCTCGGGAGCTGTCAGTGGGTTTCCCGGTAGCCCAGAACAGCCAAAGGATAAAGTGCTCCCTATTGCCCTTAATGCATCTTTGATGCACTGAGACTCGCAGGATTCACAGGAGTGTCCGGGGTTGAGTTTGAAGATGTTGCTTTACTCACCAAGTTTTTCTCACTTCAGACTCATTAATTTCTCCCGCAGCACGTTTCCCAGGTAGCCATTATATGTGATACTTGGATTTGTAGCAAAGATATTTGTTTTGCCTTATCCAATTGTTTCTTTTCTCCCTGCCCCGTTCTTTTTCTGTATCTTTTGCAAATAAAACAGAGACAGGTTCTGATCCTGTAGCCCATAATCTGACCTCATGTAAGAAGACTCTGATGCGTGGCAAAAAGGTGAGATGAAGATAAGAGACTGACTTTTATGAGTAAGATTCGTCTTAGTTAATATCAAACATTCCAGAGCATAGACCTTTACATATGAGCTAGTCACCCTAGGGTCTCTTTATAGTCAGTGGAGACAGGTACATTCATGGCTAGCTCAGCTGTAGGTATCTAAATTAGGAGAAATCAATTCAATCCTTCATTTCTGGTTCCAATTGCATCTTCTGTGTCAGCATTCACTAAATCCACTGCATCCGCTTCACTGATGTCAATGGCATTTTTCAAAACTCACATTCTTGGAGATACCACAAGATGTATCATGCAAAAACATGCCAGAATGAAGCTCTGTCTTCCAAATTACCTCAGGATCCTTCCTGGCTGTTAACTAGAAGTTGCAACAGAATCTCTGTAACTTGTTTTTCCGGTTATGGCAGTCACCATAATTCAGGTACCTCAAACCCTGAGAGACAGAACAAATGTATTGACTAATTTCCACCACTGAAAAGCTGAGCTCTTCTATGGCTTTATAGAGAAAGAATGCCAGCAGTAACATCTTGCCGACTGTGCAGCGAGAAGAGATTATGTAAGCCTTGCCACCAGTGGCACCCATTAAATCCCTGATCACAATGCGGGGAAAAAAAACAAAACTTGGCAGTGCTGAACAGAAGTAAAATGTATGGATTTCCATATAACTGAGATCCCAAACAATTCTGAGGAAGGAAGGAAGGAAGGAAGGAGGGAAGGAAGGAAGGGAGGAAGGGAGGAAGGGAGGAAGGGAGGAAGGAAGGAAGGAAGGAAGGAAGGAAGGGAGGGAGGAAGGGAGGAAGGGAGGAAGGAAGGAAGGGAGGAAGGGAGGAAGGGAGGAAGGAAGGAAGGAAGGAAGGGAGGAAGGGAGGAAGGGAGGAAGGGAGGAAGGGAGGAAGAAGGGAAGGAAGGAAGGAAGGAAGACACCGACTCCAAGTAGAAAAAGGGAAAAAAAGAACTGGGGGTAACTGACCTTGTAACAGACAAATCCTTCCCCTGCCTTAACACAAATACAGACTACCTGGAGTTTACAGCAGAGAACTAACATTTCAGAGAGTAAGAACTCTCCTCCCATGGAACCTGCAAACAGGCCAACAAGAGTCCGCAAAGTCCTGCAGTCAGCACGGAGTCCATCTGCTTGGTCACTGTGAAGAGAGATCCATGTTTCTAAATATAGAGGAATGGGGGAGTTCAGAGAGAGACGCAGCTTTATTATAGTGATCCAATATGCCTACCTAGTGTTTTGTTGTCGGTTTGGGTTTTTTTCCAGCTGCCTAACAGTGACTTTGTTGTTTTGAACAGACCCTCCTGCGCTGTAGCAAGCACCTGCTTTTGGCAAAACTCCATAAGAACGTCTGTGTGCAACAACACTCCAAGCTCAGTTGGAAATGATGAAGAAACTATAATAAGAAACACAGCAATGGAAATCAAGGACTCCATCTCAACTTTTCTTTGAAGTGGAGATGCAGAACTTCTAATCAATAAGTGAATATTAGCCTGGGAAAACTATGAAAAGGTCACTGGCATAAAGGCACCCATTATATTATACCTATATATAGATAGTATATTATTACCTAACAATACCTTTGAGTCATGGCTTCACATTCACTGAAAATGGGGCTGCAGGTGGCAATCCACTCATGTATATTTGCTCTTCACAAAACCAATTTTGCATTGAGGGAGCTGCTGAAATGGAGGTGCTGGAGCACTCTCAGGATGATGTGGAAATCTATGCAGATGTGCAATTTTCATCTAAAATAAGTTCCACTGCAGTGTCCTAGACTGCTTCAGCACAAAATTAGCCAAAATAAAACTTATTTTTATGTAGCCCTCCCAGTTCCAAGGGCAGATGCAGCCCTGACATATGACTGGGAGAGGACTCTTCACCGTTCAGCTCTGACCACAGAATCTGCACCAGTTAAGAGTGCTGCGTCTGTCAACGGTAATGGACAAGGGGAGAAGAAGGCTGAGGGATCTTTAGACTCTTCAGTAAATCCACACTTTGCGCAAAATAGGCCCGATGCATTGGCCCATTCTGGCCACTTTTGCACCACTCCAAAATGACTACTGGGGAGTAAAGTAGGTTGGTAAAATAAAGCCATCAGAACAGGCTCACGTGCCAGCATTTTTCCTCTTCTACCAGCTGGGCAGGTTGAAGACACAGGAGGAGTATCTATTGGTGACACCTTTCCCTTCAACCACTGGTCTTGAGGACTACGGCAGTAACGTTAACAGCCGTGTTGCTCCATCATTAGCAAAATGCCTGGAGCTAACTCTTGGCTCTGATTCTTTCCAACAGCCTTTCCATGTTTGTCTGCTTTTTCGTAATTGTTTTGCTTCCCACCATTTTTTTTACCTAGATCTTTGGTCTTGTCTTGAGAGTGCCTTCTGTGCAAAGAGCCCCATAGCCGCTTCCCCTAATGCCAGGCCCAAACGTAGACTGCTGCTCTCTGCAAGTTTTGATCTTATGTTGGTTTATCCCTTCTGAACTGTTCTTAGTAACATGCTTAGAAAAAAAGGAAAAAAAAAAAAAGTTTGTTTGCAGTGTCGATTATCCTGCAGAGGATTCTTTTTTTTTTTTCTGTGATGTTTAAAAATCATGCAAGAGACGGGGATTTCCATCCCTGGCTAGAAATGTTCCTTGGCTTCTTTCACTCTTGAAAGAGCAAGAGCAGCTCTGCTTGGCAGACCTAATTAATTATGATTGTAATAAAACATACATCCCGCCTAAAAATATCTGACTGCCTTGTGGTTTAGGAGCTACCGAAAACTGGCGCCACGGTTAAAAAGCATGCGCACGTAGCGACAGGCCTTATTTAACGCGCTAACAAATGCTGCAGCGGAGGTTGTACAATTGCCGTTGTCACCAATTAGCCGGTGAAACAACAGTGCTTGGTCAGGACACTACTGCAACAACCCTGCAGCTTTTACGCACCAACGTTTAGGGCATCGCTACAGTCGGCTGCGTTACTACAGCACGGCCGAAGGCCTCTCATTGCCCCTACCCTGACGTGCCAGACCGCAGATGAACGCGGCCTCTCCTGCTCCTCCCGCTGTCTCTGACTGATTATTCCCCGGCGGCGGAGGGACGAGGGCTGGGCCCGCAATGCAGCACTGCCTCGCCGGGAAGCCGTGAGGTGTTGGTGCCGGTGGGGACACCCGTCCGTCCGTGCTGTTCCGCGGTACCCCCTGCCCGCGGGGGCTGCCGATGGGGAGAGGGGAGAGCCGGGGGTCTGGCGGGGAGGTGGGGGTCCGAGTCGGTGCACCGTTGCCCGGATTCATCCCTCCAGCTGCAGGCAGCTGGCTGCCGCCGGAGCTTGTGGCGTGCGCACGCACGTGTCGAAATAGCACCTGAATGAATGGGTGTCGTATTGGGGGGCGTTTGGGGATAATTATGCGCACCTGTAGAAAACAGCCTGCCGTGGCTTGTGCGTGGAAAAAACACCCGGGGGGGGCTGAGGGTGGCTATGCTGCGTCAAACTGCTGGATTACAGGGCTGAACCTATCGGTATTAAAGGCTCCAGAGAGCCCAGCCAACACTTGGAGGTGAATTCGGAGCCCCCCATTTTCATCTCTGCGCTGCCTGAATAAAAAGCACCTCTGCGTTTACTGCTGAAAACTGAACTCAAGTCGGGGAGTCCCCCCCACCCAACATGAATTCAACACAGGTGACTCCTCCAGGAGCTCCTCGACCAGGAGAACTCCGGAGCGAGAAATAAGGGCATACCTGCCGTATGACAGGGAAAAAGTCCATTAGCTGTCTCATGACAGCCATTCTCAACTGGTTATTTGCTTGTCTGGGATTGCCGCCACAGAACAAGAGCTACAGAAGCTGCTGGCCGGTGACCGGCATGGAAAACCGGAAAGCGGCAACGGCTTGTCAACGCCACATCACTGAGCCTCTCCGTGGGGAGATGGGCTGCGGGTGGTGAGCCTTCCTTTACTGTACAATCAGCTCGGCTCTAGAGGAGTTGAGCAACCGGCAGTGCTCTTCCCCTGAAACATAACTACCTACAGACCAGCAAAATAGCAAGCAATGCTATTAGTCCACGCTAAGTTTTCTCCTTTCTGCACGAAATAGCGAAGGACTGACTCGCTGTTGGCCCTTGCGTTTATACGTGCTACGACAGCCCGAGATCACTCCGGGAAAGGCATGAGACTAGAAGGAATGCACTGAAGTATCAGCACGAGGAGAGATCTTCCCGTGGTGCCTTTGCACGCCTTTCCGGACAATGAGAGACCCCAGAGTTGTTCTGTATTTATGACAGCAGCCTTCAGAGGCCATATAGTGGCTGGGCCACGTCTCCCGTACTAGGCTGCAAGTAGCGTGACGCTGAGCCTGTCGTATTTCACCTGGAAATTCCTTTGCGCTGAAGTTACTGAAATTACACCAGATGTTCTTTTTGGAGCAGGTTTTGCCACAGAAAGTGGGATTTCTAGGTAAAGGTTGCTCAGCGATAACGCTCACCTCACTGAGGTGCCCCAGCTAAGACCGTCGCCCCGCTGAACTGAGGCCTGCACGTGCCGTGCCTCCGCCCCCAGCCCCAGAGTTGATTCCAAACTCGGCGAAGACGGCACGAATGCTCTTACTGAAGTCGGCACGCTCTGAGCCAGGCTTCGCCCTGTAAATATTTACCAATGAATAAGCATATGTCCCGGTTCCCAGGCTGGCTACTATAATCTCAGATGTCTGTCAGCTCAGGAGCCTGCTGGCGCAGATGCATTGCAACATGGGGGCTTTACAAGACAGAGGAGATCATTTACTCCTCTCAGTATTTGGCCCTTTTCCTAAACTTCCCTACTTTTATCCTCTTTAACATTAATTCCTTTCCTTTCTCTGTTTCTTCTTATACTAATATTGGCCTATTTTAACTAATCGTATGTGATCTTTGTTGAAAGTATAGTATGGCTATTTCAGGCTTTTTCACTGTTAACTCTTACCCCAGCTTTACTTGATAAAGCAAAGTAGTTGTCCCCGCATGCCTCTCTAAATAATTGTTGGTTCCTCTTATAATTTGCTTATGTGTCAGCTTCTATTTAAAAATAAAATATAATCATTGGCTAACCATTTTAAAGCTGTTCTTGCTAACCTAAATTAATCCCTTATTCCACTTGTCTTTCTGCCTTTCTGCTCCACAACTGCCCCCTAGAGAAATCGCTCTGTAAGGGAAAAATAATACACACATCCAGCCACGCAGTATTTTTAACAGTTAGTTTGTTCCAGACTGACAAGGACTGAGATTGGTTGAGGTGTTTCTCAGCAAAACTGGAAAACGCTGGCCCAGTGAAATGGATGTATTTTACATAACTTTTCTGAACAAAGTCTTTTTCAGAACCCCCTTTTTTTCAGGTAATATAATTGTTGATGAAAATTAAGCCAGAAAGCACCCAGCCACAATGTCTCTAAAATTTGACAAGTTAAAGCTGGTCAAAACTCTGCTTAGTGCTTCCCTCTGGCAGGGAACGCCCACACCTTTGAAGAGGAGTTTCATTAAAATACTGAAAGCCAAATATTGGAGGTTTTCTCATGAAGGTGCTAGGGGGTTTCCCATAAATATTTTTCTAAGGTGAAATGAAGAAACCGCATCCTGACTAAAATAGCTGATGGTCAACCGACCTAGGTAGGCCTGAACTTGACTTTCCCTTACCCCACCTGGATACCTTGAGCAGTATGTAACTAGCTATGGGGAGAAGTCTGGACATTCATAAAGGTCTTGGTTTTATCACTCAGCGTGAAGCACAAAAATACTTGAAGTTATAACATTTTTCACAGAACAGTTCCTCTGTTCTGGCAATGCAGGTGGAGGAAAGGTTCCACATAAGCACTTTTCTTAGAGAGACGTGTTCGACTTCATCCCTGAAACTGAGCCCATGTGGGTAGACTGCTGTGCTTCTAGCCCAACTGGAGTTTTGCCCAGTATCAATGGGGACTCCTAGCAGATCTAAGCGTAGACCTAAGTTGTAGGACTGGGGCCATCTTCTATTTGTAAAACAAACTGCACGTAACAGAATTAGAATAGGTAACTCAATAACAAACAAGTTTTCTGTAAGTAGCACAACTACTAAGGCCTTGTTTCCCAAGTGTCTTATGTCTCCATTTCCTTGTGTCTTACTTCCCCTACCTTCCCATTCCATGGCAACACCCACTTCCCTATACCAGGATCCCCACATTCCCCGTCTTCCCCCACAGCTGGTCTTTCCTTCTCTCCAGCCTCCCCACAAGACACACTTCACGGTATCCCCAATGCTCTTCCCATGAGGAAGAACTGGAGAAAGGTCCACGCGCGCCGTGACTGCTCTGGCATGGGAGCATGCTGGCCGGCGCTAGGAAGCTCAGCGAAGAAATCTCCTTGGGCTCTCATGCTACCTCCCCTGCTGCTCTTTCTAATGAAACCTGTAAGCTCCCTACTGCTGAGGCGGAGATCCCTTCGTCAAACTGGGCTGAAACGGCCACCGGATTCGAAAGTTAGCAGGGACGAGCAGGTGGCACCGTCACACTTCTTTCAGAAACCTGGCTAATTAAAAAATGCAGAATCACGTGCGAGGAGCGGGTGGACGTCACTCCCGTATCCAGCGAGCGAGGGGAACAAGCAGGCCCTTTTCCTCTGGGAGAAATCCCTTCCAGCGTCAGGCTGCTGAGGCCTCACCCTGACCCAGCCCCACTTCAGCCACCGGGAACCGGCCAGGGCAGGGCCATGGCCGGGCCGGGATCCGCCCCCCCCCCCCCCCCCCCCCCCCCCCCCCCCCCCCCATCCCCTCCGAGGGCCCCGGTCGGGAGGGGTGAGGCTGCAGGAGCGGCTACCGCGGGTCCCCCGGAGGGCCCAGCGGCTGAGGGGAGTGGGGGGCGGGACAGGACGGGGACGGGACGACGGACGGACCTGCGGGGTCGCCGAGCGCCCTCCGCTAGGAGTGCCGGCGCCGCCGCCGCCGAACTCGGGCCTTCCCCGAACGGCGCGGCCCCGGCAGCGGAATGCGGGCGGAGCGGGGCGGGAGGAGCTGCCCGCCGCCGCAGCAGAGGCTCCCCCCTCCGCCTGCGGCGCGGCCCAACCTCAGGCGAGCGGGCCGTGCCAGCGCCGGGAGCAACAGACCGGCCAGCCCGCAGGCCGCCC